>JACGAQ010000165.1:0-278290 GCA_014119065.1 Orius insidiosus
TTTTTAAGGTTAAAAAACTTCTTTTTGATCTCAGAAAACCTGACAGCCGCCACTTACAGCCATAAATTTCCGTTATTTCTTTAAAAAAAAAAAAAGATACCCCATAAAGGAAGAATATCCGTCCAAACATTTTATCCAACGAAAAAAAAAATTACTATTAATTTAGCAAAATATTAAGGAAAACGGGGAAAAATTATACAAATAACTATTTATCAATAAAAGAACGTTGGAGTAACTAGATAAAAAAACACTTCGCGACTTAAGTGGGCTAATTAGCTTTCACACTTTATTACCTTTTATCTTTAAAAACCTTCCGAGTCCTTGGAAAAAAGGATCCTTATCCTTATCGAAATAGAATTTACGTACGATAGGTAAAAAAATAATTGTAAGTTTTCCTTATTCGATAATGGCTCACTAGTTAACACTTGAATAATTAAATGTATTTGAAACTTATAAATAAACTAATAGTGGGAAAAAAAACCAACTGTTTGTTTAAAAATGCGGCGTTTTTTTGCTCCAATTTCGCGAGAAAAATGTTGGTTTCCCAAAACTTTTTGTTTTTGATTTGGCTTTAGAATACAAACATTTTTTTTTTTTTCAAAAATCAACAGAAAAAACGTCAACTGTTATTGATGATTTTATAATTTAAATTAAAAAATTCGATAAAACGAGTTTGTATTTAAATTTATTATTGTTTAATACAGCTAAAAGCTAATAAAGTTCTATCCTAACCAATGTCAATTGTTTGTAAATTGGGAGTAAATTTAAAAACTTGATAAATTTCGGCTTCGTTTAGTATTTTAATTGGTTTGCCTAGAATGTAGCACAAAGAAGAGAACCCACCATTTACACAGAATTTTCGGCGTTTTTCGCATCCTTTGTCTAGATTGTAATTGTTTCTATGTTTTTGGCCAATAAACAACATTGACCAGAAATTTTTTCGATTTCCTTGGTTTATTGTCCACGAAACAACCTTTTCTCGAACGTTTTTCTGTTTTTTTGTCCATCACACCTTTTTCTCATCATTTGGGCATTTTCCTCCACATTTTACTCAAAAGCAACGTTTTTTTTTTACAAGATTTTAAGGAGTTTTCTTCAGTTTTGGTGCCGTGGAACTCTTTTTACCCGATTTTAAATTTTTTAGGTAGATTTTTTTTTTTGTAATAAAATAATAAGACCTTTTATACAATATATTATTGCAGCTAATTGTAGGAACCAACAATTTTGTTTCTCACGAACAAAGTTGGTTTATTTAATTCTATAATAAAGGGTTTTTTTTCGTTAATTTAATATAAAAAAATACAAGAAAGATTTCCGAGAATTAATTAATACAATTACAACAACGGGGGAAGAGAGAAGCTGATATTTATTTTTCATCCGCTCCAAAGGTTTCTTATTGTTAAGCTTTGTCGGTCCAATTTCTAATTAAATATCGTAAAAAAGTATCTAATTTTCTCGTTTTATTTATTTTATACATTTTTAAACACACAAAAAATTGTAGATGATGCTTTTGTTTTTAGTTATCGATGCTGCGAAGTTGGATTAATAGCAAGAAATTTTTTATACATTTTTTAAATGTTTATATATTCAAAATTACTTTAAAAGGTATTTTTTTTTTTTTTTATTTTATTTTGTTTGGTAGGTAAATCATTGGTAGGTAAATCTTGGTATTGGGTTGAACTATCCACTAGTTTTTCAATTTATTCCTTTATTTTGGCAATCGATTGCCAAAAATAAAGGAATAAATTTGAAAAACTAGTTTGGATAGTTCAACCCAATACCAAGATTTACCTACCAATTACTTTAAAAGTCTCTGTGCTATTAATCCATCATTGCAACATCGATAAAAAATTTTATTTGACTCTGTATAATGGAAAGGTGACAGGTGACGTCACAACGTCTTAACAGGTCTGTTGGAATTTCGAGTTTCTAGTTAGCTAATTATTAGATTTAAATATTTTTAAAGTGATTGCGCTTCGGATTTTTTTATAGTCTTATAATTTTGATTAGTCATTATTAGTCATCCTCTTTGTTTGCGGCTTCCAACAATGTAAGTGGATAAATATCCAAATGGACTCCATTAAGTACGTTAAAAGCAATGAAAACTTTGGCGTCGCAAGTTAACTAGGTGTAAATAACACTTTGCCGCAAACGTGCGAGATTCGCCCCAGGGGAGGAGAAGCCCATTCTTCGCCTTGTGACGCATCTCCGCGGCTGGAGGGGAGTGCAAATTGAATTTTACGACCTCTTTTATTAACTGTCGGTTAACTAGCCGATTCGGATTCGCATTATCATCATTATGTTAACGCTAATGGTAAACGTAGCTTAAGACTGAATTTTTTTTATATCATCCAGCGCCTTTGTGAAGAAAAAAAAAGGATGCAGAATTCATTAAAATGCCTTCGGTGTTCCTTTATTAACCGCCAGTAAAAATTTTTATGTTTATCCTTATTGCTGCTTTTCATTTTCGATTTACCATCCCTGGGAAATATTCGTCCTTCGATATTTTTGTATAATTTTTTTCCCCCTTTCGACTTGAGGATTAAATTATGGTTAAATAATTTATAAGAGGCATCAAAAAGAAGGTAAATAATTGTAAGGAAGAAGCCTGCTATATTCAAAAATTCTTTTGCGAAATTTATAAAGGGATCGAACCTCTAATTACATTTTCCAACGATTTTTCTTTCCATGATGGCTTCGTTTAGTATGGTAATAATACCGTTAACTTTTAAATAATTTACAGCCTGCTCGACATTCTCCCCCCTAATGGTTAGTAGAGGTTATAATTCGATATACCGAGTACTTTTTGTTGAAAAAGAAATTGTAGCATAATGTTTTTAGGAGGTTATTTAGAGAGTCAGTATTTATTAATTGAGTTAGCCTAGCAGGAACAATGGCGACTTAGAAACAGAAGAGGGAGACAACTCGAAACAATGGTCACAATTATAATAGTAACATTACTAATTTGTCTGATTGTCTTTCGAGAAACACACCCACCTTAAATTAGTTATCGACACATGGTTTCCCCCCTTTCTTTTTTCACGCATGTGCCTTCTTTGCGGATAAACGGACCATCTGTCCTCAAAGAACCTTCAATCAACCCCGTTTAGACAATGGAAAACCACGTATAATTAAAAAAATAATAATGAAGGACGAAAACCACAAATTAAGCGTTGGAACTCAACTAATAGGTGACAATAGGTCCGAAATTCGGGGTAAAAAATACTAAAACAACGAAATCTGTTTATAGAACCCAAACCATAAAATTATGTACTGAGGAAAAAACGATCTTTTAAACCGTCAGTCGAGGGTAATACGATATTTTCCAAGAAATCACCTAACCAAACTAACAGGTGCCCATAGGTCCGAAATCGGGGGTAAAAGTACTTGTTTGAAGAGCTTCGAACGAATCTTCCTTAAAGAGAAGTACCTATATAGGAGGGGAAGTATAACGGAGGGGACGTAAAACGTAGTGGGAAGTATATGGGAGGGGAACTATAACGGAGGGGGAAGTATAAGTGAGGGGAAGTATATGGGAGGGGAAGTTTAAGTGAAGGGTAGTATAACGAGGGTGAAGTATAACGGAGGGGGAAGTATAAGGGAACGAAAGTATAACGGAAGGGGATGTAGTAGGGAGGGAAAGTATAAAGGAGAATTTTCCCAAAAATTTTTCGGGTTTTCCTTTTTTTTTTTTTCGAAAAATTTTCTAAGTTTTTTTTTCAAAAAGTTTTCTAAGTTTTTTTGTCGAAAAAATTTTTTTTTCGAAAAGTTTTCCGGGTTTTCCTTTTTTTTTTCTTTTCTTTTTTTTTTCGAAAATTTTTCTAAGTGTCAAGGTAGAAATAATGGGCTCTTAGGCCTAGGGATGTGCCTCTCGTAAAGGGTAGAAGTACGAAATTTCTCCCTACTAAAATAAAATTAATAATTAAACAGTGGCAATTTTTTTACACCAAAAATTCTTAAAAAATATAAGGAGTAATTGGTGAAAATTTGGTGAATATCGTACCAACGGTTTGGCCGCAGCAAATTTTTTAAAATTTGAAACAGACATATCTCCGCCATTTTTTCGAAATTCAAAAATCGCCCTCGTTGGTCTCTTGTTCACCGGCTAAAGAAATTTGTGTGGAAATTAGGTGAAAATCGGATGAAAACTGTGGCCGTAAAGCGTTCCGGAAAAAAAAGCTACGGACGGCCGGACGGCCGGCTTCCTTCCCCAAAAACCCGAGGTGGAGGGTATCACAATAACTTCTTTAAGGAAGTTAAAAAATACTAAAAACAGCAAAATCTGTTTATTAAACTTCAACCATAAAATTACTGAGAAAAATACCGTCTTTTTAACCGTCACTCGAGGGTATACGACATTTTCCAAGGAATCACCGAACTCAACTAATAGGTGCCAATAGGTCCGAAATTCGGGGTAAAAATTCTAAAAACAACGAAATCTGTATATGAAACTCCAACCATAAAATTACTGAGAAAAATACCATCTTTTAAACCGTCAGTCGAGGGTAATACGATATTTTCTATGGAACCACCGCAGCGAAATAGACCGTTTTTTATCTCTCTAGGTAGAAAAACGAAGGTTAACGATAATCTAGACAAAGTGGCCAGTAAATGTATCAGATAAACCGTCGGAGGGGGCTGGAGAAAACGATTGCGCTACGAAATTGGATCTGGTTTGCGGTCAGTCCGATATTGACGACCATTAGAGACTTTAGTACTATTTGACTTGGTTCAATTCCCTTCGACCAAAAACGCCACTCATCAATTCCAGATTCTATTTTTAATGATTTTGTGGTCTCAAAACTAGAAGACCGTAAATTGGTCCGAGTTCCTTTTCACAAATTGGATCCTTATTTTTTTTTCTTTTTTTTTTTTTAACATTTCCTTTCTTGCGGCTCAATTGTTCTTTCTTAAATATTTTACGTTTTGAATTGAACTAGAGAAAGCCGCAGTAAAAAGAAAAAAAGTCAGCTTTAAAAGAAAATTACTTTTTTTTTAATCACAGACATAATTATAGGTAAAAACGTTTACTTTTTCCTCTTATCGAAAAAAATGCACAAAAAGAAGTTGGTTTTGTAGGGAAAAAGTGAAATTTTAGGCGAAAAGTAGACTTTGATGAAAAGAAGTGGGGAAAACCATTGTCCCGTGGAATTGAATAATTTAACACGAAGAGGCCATTGTTGTACTTTTTGTTGTGGAGTGTAGACGATTCGACCACCCTGGAACATTTTCGATCCGCTTCCCTCCTTTTTTTTTACCCTTTAATTTTTACGATGTATGGAAAGAACGTAAAATCAAGATTTTTCATTTAAAAAAGCAAAGAAAAAATTTTTTATGGCAAAAATGCTTTTCTGGAAACTTGGCAAAAACTGCTAAAAATCCTCCAGTATACAAAAAAGGGC
This sequence comes from Orius insidiosus, assembly GCA_014119065.1. Classification (NCBI taxonomy): domain Eukaryota; kingdom Metazoa; phylum Arthropoda; class Insecta; order Hemiptera; family Anthocoridae; genus Orius; species Orius insidiosus. The sequence continues at coordinate 5,403 of JACGAQ010000165.1, forward strand.
CACCAAAATTTACAGGAAGGAAAAAATGGACAGATTGGTCTATTGAGATGTTCTGCTAATTAGCTACCTGGGAAATTCCATAAAAAATGCGGAAAATTCGAAGGTACGTTGCCGGGTCAAAAAATTAATCACACACAGGAAACGAGCTTGAATCAAAAAAGGTACATCATTAGACCTCTCGTTTTTCTCACCGGTATTGAATCAAATAATTAGTATCAACGGGACGAACAGGAAATACGCAGCATTAAACAATTGTCTTCCTCCCGCCCATCTTTATAATATAAAAAAAATTTTTTATTAAGAATTCCCTCCTCCATCTTCATTTCGATACGTTTCAGTTCACCTTAGATTATTCACATAAATTAATCAATTAAAATGCAGGTTGCAAAATGAGGAAAATTGGGCAATTCATTAGTAGACTTAAATAATGGCCTGAAGAAACCTTCTTTTCTATGAAATGATTGGGGCAACCTATGAAATATTAGCTTTGTTCCAACCTGAAACTAGTTTGAAACTCTTGGAGCATGCGCAGAAGGATTTGGACGTCATATTTTACCTCGTTCAAATCGTTTGTCCATCAAATCTGACGTACAGATCCTTCTGCGCATGCTCCAGGAGTTTCTAATCGGTGTCAAACTACGGTTGGAACAAAGCTAGTAATAAACTAAGATTGTTTCATTATGTTGCGGAAGAATTTTAATAAGTTCGTTTAAGACTCATTAGTCTTCAGGACATTTCGGGCCGAATTTTCGTCCATTAATAAATAACAATTTAATCCGGGTCTAATTTTACACGTTAAAAATTATGTTGAGTTATTATAATAAAAGTTCGGCCTTCTTTGATGAAAGATTGATCCTGCAATTTGAATATCTGCAGAACGAGGATTAAACGAGCAGAAAGGGGAGTCCGGTTTTTTCTGGGCCAGTCTTTAAATTTAATGCATCCAAGAGCGCCTACTTAATTTGGTTTCCGAGTGTTTAATGTGAACTGAGGACTGTAGTTAACTTATTAGGGAACTTGTTAAAGCTACAGGAAAATAGAGACTTGGTTTTATCCATCTCATTTTTCGAAGGCTTCAAACCTCCAATTATATCGAGGATAGAAGTAATAAAGGGTGAAAGTGCCGACTTTATATCAATTTTCGAATTTGTTACGTAGCTGAAAATTTTAATTTGACTGAGAAGAAAAAGTTTGAGTAAACTGACTTTAACAGCCGGTAATTTAACATGTGAAAAAAAAAATTAGTGTAATTTTCGTTTGATTTTCGCACTATGAAGTTTGGCTTTTGTTAAAATAATAACCATGATTAGCCTCCTGTTAGTGGAAAGGAAGGGTCAAATTAGCAGCCCTGCAGAGTGAAAATAACGGAAAAAATAGGAAAAGTCACTTTTTAACTTCCTTAAAGAAGTTATTGTGATACCCTCGACGTCGGGTTTATGGAGAAGGGTCTTCCCGACTCAGGAGGGTCAAATCGAATATTGGTCTATGTGGTACAGATCTCAACTTTGTTTGTGGTTCCGGCCGGCCGTAGCATTTTTTCCGGACTATTTTGATACCTAAAAAAATTTTCAAACAAAAAAACTTAAAAAAATTTTGAAAAAAAAAACTGCTTGAAAACTTAAAAGACTTAAAGCGTTAAAAGACTCCTTAAACTTCCCCTCCCTTATACTTCCCCCTCCTTGAACTTCCCCTCCTTTATACTTCCCCCTCCTACATTGTTCCTTCTCTTTAAGGAAGTTTTCGTTGGAAGCTCTTCGAACTACTACTTTTCCCGGAGACGTGGGCGCCACCATAAGGAATTCGAGGTTTCCCGTTCGTTTTTTCGAATTGGACACAGTCATGTGATAGGGACAGATGTGTATCCGCAAATGTAATCAAGGAAAGAATGAAGGAATAAAGAAAAAACGGCCACGGTTCAGATATCCCCGACCTTTTGTCCTTTAATGAGGTCCGAGTGAGTCTGCGCTTTCCGTTCTAAACAATATTACTTGCCTTGTCAGGAGGCTAATATCCTTCAAGAGAGGCTACCACCTTTTTTTATAATTTCTTTCACCGCCATTGTCCTACACGGTAAAGATAAATTACATTACGTCCACACAATACAGGTAGCTCACAGCTCATTTATAACACTAAACGATCTCGAAACTTGTTAGCCATGGATTAGCGCCAGTGATCGGGCGTGACAATTGGATTTCTCTCCCAGCTTATTGTTCCCTTCCTGTTAGTCTCACCCCTCAGTTATAAAAGATGGCCGACTCTAATTAGATAGCCGTTACTAGTTTTTCATTCTCCCTCCTATTTCCTTTCACCACCGCCACTTAAAGGGAAAAAACGCAACCCCCTTCCAAATGTCTATTCTTCCTAGAAACAACCCTAAACAATTCTACGTAATTACCTTCCTTCTCTGATAATTATCTTCTAATTTAACTAACTTTCTCAGCCTATTATACTTTCAATAGGAAGCTCTGTAATCTATAAGTTCAGGTATCTGATTTTCAACAGCACAGGATTGGGCAAAACGCTTCCATCTTTCTGGAGACCTCAAACTTCTGGATTTGGGGGAAAACATGAAAAAGTGGAGTAGGAAAAGATGATGGCAGTCAAAAAATGACGACGATTACTGACGACTTCCAGAAAAACGGTCAAGCCCAGTTTAGTCAACACCAGCGTTTGCTTCTAGAAAGTTTGTGGAGACGCCAGAACTTTTTTTTTGGACACCTCACAGAGCGATTGGGGGAAAAAAGTGGAGTAGGAAACGATGATGGCAGTCAAAAATGACGGAAATTACGCTCGCTATAGACGATTTCCAGAAAAACGGTCTAGCCCAGTTTCTCGGTTATCGAATGTGTACTTTAGAAAATAGAAAAGCAAACTGTGGTTTCATTCAACCCTCCCCATCCATAATTGTACGTTTTCTTCGAGCATCCGCTCAAAAAAGCACACTCGAAATCGACTTGAAGAAATAAAGTCGTGACCGAAACGGCCAAATCTTCCTTTACGATAGCTATAATAAATAATAAACGATATAACGACGCGAAAAAATTGTCCACGTAAGCTCCCTCAATTTCGTCCGTTATGTTTTGCTTTCACATTATACAAAACACAGGGTATTAGAGCAATTTTGATTTCGAAGGAAGTGAAGCATTAGGAATTGAATCTCCGCATCACGTTCGTAATCTCATGCTTTGCGGTTGTCATATTGTTTGCTCTCATTTTTTTTCTTTCCCATTTTGTTTCTTGGCATTATACTCGTTAGTGGAGTACTACGTGCTCTTATTAACTTCAGACTCCAATTCTGTGGGTCGCCGCAATATCGAAACGTAATCGATTTTACCATTAAGGATCTTATAATATAAAACGTTGATGTCACAAAAAAGGTGTTACCTCAGGAATAAAACGTGCCTCCGACACTCCTATCATTTCTTTATCCCATTTACGGACAAATAAAATGTTCATAATTTGTGGAGAGTACGAAAAAAAATTTCACAATGTTTTCGCAATTTTCTAACAAAAAATTCCAATTTTGACGATCATCTTTCAGCTACCATAAAAATTGTAATTTAAAAAAAATAATGCTTATCTTGAGGAAGAGAAGTTTCACTTACCTGGAACAAAAGAAAAATATCAATTTTTATTAAACGCTTTAATAAGACTCGTGGGAAATGTAATAAATGTCGGAAAAGGGTCGATTAGTTTCCAGGTAGAAATTGTAAAGGTTGTCTGTTTGCTATCGTGACCTGGTTCGGAGCCACGTATGACACGACCCACACAAAACTACGGATAATGACAAGTTTAAGGCGGAGTAATCTCACCCTAACTCAAAGCCATTACAGCCCCGAGCCCGCCAACCCCTCGCCTTTAATGAAGTCTGGCTCCCTTCTCGACAAAACCACAAAAAAGTCGGGGACGTTCTTTCACGTTTCAAATGAACACTTTATTTCTTAGAAGCCACACTCACTTCTTAAAATCACACAACTTTTAACTTCCTAAAAGACGTTATTGTGATACCCTCCACGTCGGGATTTTGGGGAAGGGTCGAAAAAATAACTTTGAAAGTTTTTCGTAAAAAAAAAAAACGCAATTAAAAACTTGGAAACTTTTTGAAAATAAAAGGGAAAATTTGTCTAAATGCTTGAAATATTCTTCCCCTCCTTTGTACTAACCCATGGAACTTCCCTATCCTTGAAATTCCCCTCCCTTATACTTCTCCCTCCTTGAACTTCCCCCTCCTTAAACTTATCCTCCGTTATACTTCCCCCTCCTATATTGTTCCTTCTCTTTAACCAAGTTTTCGTTGAAAGTTCTTCAAACTGCTACTTTTCTTTTATCGAGTTCTCCCATCATAATAAAATAAATTGTTCTTTAAATTCACACCTTATTTTAAATTGGCCAATTTGAATAATTCAACTTTTGTAATTTTATAGTAGCCTTTGCAATCAAAAATCCATTCAAAAACGAATCTAAAAATTATATCCCATTATATAAGTCTATTGAGAAAAAAAATAATTCCGGAAACAATTTCATGGATGTAAGGTGTGCTAAACTAAAGGAGATAAATACATAATTGAACTCATAACTCCCCGCTGATAATCAAAAGATTTTGTATAAAAAATATAAAAATCCTTCTTTTTATGGTGGAGCTAATCACCTATTCTTAGCCACAAATTATTACATGACCCATAAAAGTCGTAAAAAATTACTCTATTTCGTTTTTAATCAGAAAATTACTAATGTCACCAGTTGTCATTAAATCTCTCGTTATAGTTTATAAAATGACCCGCTCGCCCGATAAAAAAAAACCATTGTTCCTTTATCTAACGAGAATCGCAAACATCAATAATGATGTTGATAAGTAAATTATGATTCATATGAATCATGACTTTGAATATTAATTTTTAGGAACAATTAGAGGTAATAAAAAATGGATAATTAAAGGCATTTATCTGGAGTATCTCGCAGAACATATTTACAAGCGTTATGCAAATAATTAATTTTGTTCCTTAAAGTCAAAAAATTAATCTACCGTCGACAAAGGACGGTTAATTTCGTTATCTGGTAAGTAATGCGGGAGAGGCACGCTAACTGTAGAAAAAACGAAAAAGTTAGAAGGTTAATTTAAACATGCGTCAATATTGCGTCAAATTGAATTAAACACATTCGGTGATGACTAAAACATGAAAGCGCGACCGTTTTAGTGGAGGTGAAAGGGGAATAACCGACTGTCATATTATGTCCTACATGCTAATAACAAATTATAAAACGTAATTGAGCCTAATGACTCGGCGCAATTATCCCCCAAACCTTATTTTCCCCTACCATTCAATGTGGCTTCAAACATCAAGTTTTTTTTTAGTATTTTTAATGAGGAAATCTGAAAAAATAATTTTACCATTGCTATTTGGTGTGCTGTATTCAATTGGAAGGTGAATTTTGGGAGTTTACCCCAAGAAAAATCATTTTTTTCCTCAGCTAAAGGGCTTTCAGCCGCACTGAACGATGAAAGCCTCGTTGCACATAAAAATAATCTGGAATTTCCCTCAGATTTTTCCCCTACTGTCATGTTTTCCAGAAGTTTCCCACGGATTTTTTTTTTTTGGCTTAGAAACCTGGGAGTTCTAATCGGATTTTAACAGAGAAACCATCTTTTTCCTCATTTTTGGGCATTTTTCTATCTTTTTGTAAGACGTTTCCCCCTTCTTACCAGGCTTTTAGGGTTGTTTCTCCCTCTAACGATGAATAAAATCCACTTTTCAACGAATTTTACGTGCTTTTACACTGTTTTTGGCTTTAGAGTATTTTTTAATTCCACATTCCCCCCCAAAAAAAAAAAATAAGAAGAAAAAATTCACGGTGTTTTTAAGAGTTTTCTTTGGTATTCCCTTTTTTTTTCTACACTTTTGGGCATTTTACTCGCTTTTTTTGCATCTGTCAGAGACTTTTAAATTTTTTTCTACGGAATGGTCATTTTAAGCATGATTTTAAGCCTTTTTACCTTGTTACCCCGATTCTTTTGAAGGTATAGAAATCGATGAGAAATAAGTGGATAGACTTAGAAAAAAAAAACCTATCAAGGCCAAAAAAAAAGATGAATAATTAACCTTCTTATTATTAGGTTATATTCTAACGCTTCTGAATGCGGGCTTACCTTCATTGGCAATTAAACTTATTAGAGTCGAAACCGTTTAAATAGGAAACACCCAATTTATTCTAATCTAAAAGTTTTAAGTTTCACGAAAACAAAGAGGGGTAAAACGAAATTTTTTGATTAAAAGGGTGTATTGTTAATTGCGTTTGGAAATAATTGATTGGGTTAATGGCGAATGGAAGTTTCTGGATGAGGGGAAAGGGGAGACGTTATAAATCGCAATCAAGTTAATAGTCCGCCATTGCTCTCCACGTGGAAGGCTAATTGCACATCAAACAATCAACTCGACCTCCCTCGCACAATTCTCATCTTTATTTTTTTCGCGAGACAAATTCGTAGACGATTTCAACTTCCTAAAAGAAGTTATTGCGATCCCCGGGTTTTTGGGGAAGGGTCTTCCAGACCCCGGAGGGTCAAATCGAATATTGATCTTTACTTATCTCAACTTTGTCTGTGGTGCCGCGCCGGCCGGCCGTAGCATTTTTTTGGAAAACTTCACGGCCACAGTTTTCAACCGATTTTCACCAAATTTTCTTTGGTCGGTGAACAAGAAACTAACGAGGGCGATTTTTGAACTTCGAAATAATGGCGGAGATATGTCTGAAATTTTAAAAAATTCGCTGCGGTTGAACCGTTGGTTCGATTTTCACCAAATTTTCACCGAATACTCCTTCTATTTTTTACGAATTTTTGGTGTAATAAAAAAATTTTTGTCTTTTAGTAGGGAGAAATTTGATTCTTCCACCCTTTGCGAGAGGGAACTCAGGGGCAGAAAGCCCATTATTTCTAACATCTCCATCCTTATGCTTCCCCCTCCTTGAACTTCTCCATCCTTATATTTCCCCTCCTAAAACTTCCCCTCCGTTATACTTCCCCCTCCTATAGGATGGGGAACAATATATGGTTCCTTCTCTTGAACGACGTTTTTGTTGGAAGCTCTTCGAACTAGTACTTTTTTTACAAAATTCTATAAACAAAAGGGAATAACCGCAAAGAATAAAATAAGTCAATTTTCTTAATAAGGTTTCGTGACAATCTTGACAAAATATACAAAATCCTGAAGAAGAAGAAAAAAATGTATGATTTATTGCAGTATACAATTGTGAGATCACTTCCGTGTATATTGAATCTTAACGGAATTGGGCCATTGAAGGTTGTTTGTAATGCGTAAAGTACGGCGGGAGGGTAGGATTTATTGAAATATTCTTGTTTTAAGGCGGGGGGAGGTTGTGTGACTGGGTTGAGGCAATCAGGCGAGGGTTAGATACCTCGCACGCCATCCGGGCATTACAATCAATCTGGGGGAAAAACCCACCCCCGCACAATTTACTCCCTTATAACTCTATCCGAAAATCCGAGGGCTTTTATCCGCTCGAGTAATTAAGGCGTACATTTACATCCTCAGCCCTTTTCGCTCACGACAGTTTTACGACACTAGCAAGAATAGCCTCCGGATTTTAATAAGCTCGTAAGGCCCTCCCTCGTAAAAACCGATCCTTAGAAAGGTTAATTTTATTAGTATTTTATAATTATTTGAGAGCTACCGCAGCTGACTACTTCAGAAAGTAATTATAAATCCCTTTTTTTTTATTATATAATTTTTTTAACTGTTTGCATTTAATTATAATTTCCAATTTACTCTTATAATAGATTCCATCGAGCACTCAGTCGTTAACGCTACCATTAAAGTTTTTTATTCCTTACTCTCATTTTCTTTTCGTCTTTTTTCTAATTGAAAAATACTTTTAAACAGAGGAAATTATTTTTAAAATCATCTAGGTATTTTAAAAAAATGAATTTTTCTCATAAGTCATTGTTTTGCTAAGTGAAATGAGTAGGCAACGAGAATAATTTTTTGCCCACTTAAAGGTGGGCAGTGAGGCGAAGATATTTTGTGGCCCTTCTAGCGCTTGCAAAAATGATCGAATTTTAATTTTCTTTTCCAAAAAATCAATTTTTAATACCTACTAAAATAGGATCATTTTTGGAAGCAATTAAATTTTTATAAATTTCTAACATTAAAAAAAATCCTTTTAAATCGAATGTTTTGGCTTACATTTTAGTTATCTCTTTAGTCAGATTTATCAGCCAAAAATAGAAGGATTTTTTTAGGTGAATTTTGTGGTCCTTCTAGCGGCAAAATGGTCGTATTTTGTATTTTTCATTTTCATTTCCTTTCCCAAGAAATGAAGAAATCAATTTACAATACTAAAATAGGATCATTTTTGAAAGCGAGGCCGTTTTACAAATTTCTAACATTTAAAAAAAAGCCCTTTAAATCGGATGTATTGATGTATAGTTCTCTTTAGTCAGCTTTATCAATTTTCAATTTGTCACAATTTCCTCCAAAAAAAGAAAAAAATCGCATTTTTTTTCTTTTTTTTCTTTTTTTTTTCGAGTTTTAACTTCATAAGTTATTGTATTCTCAACATAAGATTTTTATTTTCTTTATGGTCGGTCTTTGACTTATTATTCTCAGAGGTTGTTTTTAGAGTAAACCGATTATAATAAAAACGTCCGAGTTTATTTCGCAAAATAATAATTTAACATGTCCGCTCTTTATTTATGTTAGTAATTAACCGCGAGAAACTCGATTTAAAGCAACTTTTTTTCGGTCCTCTCTTCCGTATTAAACACCTTTTTACATAAGAAAAAAATTAGTGAGGTGCCCATTGAAAGTAATTGCCTTAATTACAATGGATATTATGGTAAAATTTAACCCTCTCATATAAGAAGGTCGTTCATCACACGTCAGATATAATGAGCGGAGGGTAAGTTTTTTCGCTCGTTTATGACGATGATGAGTGTAAAGGGTCGCATAATATCCTCTCTTTTTTTTTTATGTTCCTCCATTTTTTCGTCACTCGTCCGTACACACATTTACATTATCATGCAAATGATCTCCGGTAAATCTAATTTTCGAAAAAATTAATTTTTCCTCTCTCCTTTTTCGGAAGCGGCCTTTTGTCCGGACAGTGAATCATCGTCTACTTTAAGTAGATGGATATGAAATTAATTGAGGGGTACTGAAAGTTGTTTATGAGTTGTTAGGGCTTTTTTTTACTCTGCCCATGGGATATTGAATAGGCTTCCTGTTCTTTTATACCGAGAAGCATTTTGTCATTAAAAACATCACATTATACGCAGTGTCTCATAATTTTTACCCCCACATAAACAACGCTAATCAGTAATTACTGATTTTTTTTTAAACAGGATGTAAATTTTTAAGGCTTTCGGCCATATTCCCTTAGCCAAACTCCCAAAACTGTACGTGTACATCAATCCATGAACTATTTTCTGAAAATTATTCCTCAATAAATACCCGGACTACCAATCAAGCTCGTTTTTTGGGAAAAAAAATGCGTCCTTTGGGTGATTGGTTGATAACTAGTCAGCTCCAAAAAAAGTATGCGCTTATGAAAGCCGAAATGTGGCGCCGGCTTTTTGTAATTGTATTCAATTTCTCCGACCGTAAATCTTACATCTTGTTAGCCTTTTTTTTAGGCTCCGATATAAATATTAATTTGCCCTTTTTTTTGTAGGTATCTAGGCTCCGTCAATAGCTTCATTAACGAATGATTTAAGAATAACAACGCGCCTTCAGGGCAGGTGTATCGCCGGTAAATATTTGCATTTTAGACCCCTCGAGCACCAGAGTTCCATTTCACAGGTCTATTCATGAAAATGATTTTTTTTTCCTCACTTATATGATGGAGTATCTCGAAGGAGAAAATTACCGGAAAAGAAAATACAACTTGAGAATCTTTAAGTGTGAGACTCGACAATCTTGAAAAGACTAGATTTATAGCTTCTTAATATTCTTCCCGTAATTTAAGATTTTTCTTTTGATAATAAATATCAGTTTTTTCTTCATTAGAATGGGACTCTAAAATGACTGGTAAGTTAGGAAAACTGCTCCCTAAGCCGTGTAGAGATTGCCAAAATAACGAGAAAAAACCTTGTTAAAAAAATTTACGATGATTTTTAGTGCTCAAATATAGGAAGCTAATTTTAGGCATCTTCCCTCTCTGTCTTGGTTGAATTTTGACGTCATATCCGCCCTAAATGGTGAGTAAAGGCGTATTTTGTCAAAAGTAAAAACCGACATCTAATTTCTCGATCTTCGTTAAGTTCACGGGTGAGCGGCTCTGGTTAATTGTGTACACTGACAACAACCGTCTACGTGATAGTCTCTCATGGGGAACTTTATCGAGTTAAAAACGTTCCCCGCCAAGCCGGTCCCGCACCCTTTTTTCTAAAAAAAACCCATCGATCAGGAATCGTTTGAAACAGTGTGGTTTGGGTTTGAGCACGTGACATTCACCGAATGATCTCTTTGTCCTGAAGCACGCACCGCATCACTTCTTCGCTTCACTTCTTCCCTAACTACCCTAAATAGAAAAGATTTCTGTCTTCCTTTTTAACTTCCTCACTTTAAACAAAAGTTATTGTTATACTCTAGACAGACGAGCCCTTGTCCTTCGCCACTTTTCTAACCTGCACAGCTATTTCATAAACTTTTTATTACCCCCATACTTGTTTATAAAGATGTTAAATTTCATGGAAATCCAATAAAGAATATACCATTACGGATGTTTTATCGAAACGAATAGATTATATTTTCTGATATCATGCATGGAAACTACCATGTCAGTAAACGATACGTTCTATTTTTTTTATCAAAAATTGGAGTAAAATTAGATTTAGTGCCGAGTTTTCGGTTGTAGATTTCCAATATCGATAGGCCCCGAAACCTTCGTGCGTCTAATTAGAAATTCTTCAAATTTTTATAAAGCAATTAAAAAATCGCCATGCAAGGGTTGACTTTTTGTTTAATTTAGGAGTTAATGAAAATCGATATTTCAGTAGAAGCTTTTTCCTAAAACCTAAAAAATTAGAGAATCTAGGTTGTTTAAAAAAAAGAAAATAAACAGAATTTTGACATCGGGTTTTCAATTTTGGGACTGAAAAATCCGACGCTTTTTTTCTTCATGATTCTCAGTGAATATAATGCAAATAAAAAGAGTCACGCTTTTTTCAAGGGTTGTTGCGCGTTTTTTAATTTGTTCGTGGGATGGGGGGGTATCGAAGAGGGTGTTTCCTTAGCAACAAGACAATAGGCAATGGCCGACAACCCGATATTTAACGACTCCCGACGATCTTACACGAACCAGAAATTAAATAGGCTCCTGATTGTAAATTTTTTTCGAAGAGCGCTAGTTCGGGTAATTGGTACGAAGGTTAAGTTTGTCGCCGTAGGAGTAATTATACGTGCAATTACTCGGTTGATGGTCTTTTCTAAAAGAGTTTAACCGTTTGGAGAGAAGGGGGGTTTTTTTCGGTTGATCGAGTTGGGCAATTACAGAAAGCGATGGGGCCGAACCCAAACCGAAGCTAATCCATAAAGAGTCTTTGTTTTCCAACAATTAGGCATCTGCTAGTTTTTTCTTTCTGAAGAGTTGGTGTGTTTTTCTGAGTTAAAAGACCAAAGGGGAAAGCGGGGTGGGGAAAGCCAAGGATGCAAAACCAGCAAGGCCCTTAAGTCGGGCAAATCCGAAAACTAGCTTCTTTCCAATGAAGTGTCATTTCATCAACTGGAAGACTTTAAAATTCTTGAATCTTTTCGGTCGCCAGAAGAACAACAAGCCATTGGCATCATCCTCTTTCTAGCTCGGGTGATAGTTTTTTCCCCTCCAAAAACGGTGCAAGTAGCTCCCTGCGCACTTAAATCTCGGGTGATTCTTAATTGCACCGATGGTCAGTGGCACCAGTGATGCCACCACTCCACCAGTACAAGAAAAAGTAAAAACTTGGGAACCAAATTAGCGTTTTTTCAGTCGTCTGTACCTCGGCTCCCTTTTGACCCCGCAACTTGAAATTTTGTACATTTCCCTAATATATCAATTGGAAACCTTAAAAATTTCGAATCAAGTCGTCCACAGGTAACAGAGATATAGAACTCTGAAGATTTTCAGCATTTTCATGTTCTCTCTCTCTTCTCGGCCAGTACTGACCGGCCTCTCCAGACCAAGCAATTGATAATACCGCGCAGTACTTACTACTTCATTTACAGCCACTTTTTACTACACCTGCAGGAATGAACAAGTGGCTCCCTGCGCATTAAATCCCGGGTGATTGTTGACTGCACCGATGGCCAATGGCACCAGTGATGCCAATAGTACAGGAACAGATAAAAACTTGGGGAACCAAATTAGCGTTTTTTCAATCGTCTATATCTCTGCTCCCTTTTGACCCCGCAACTTGAAATTTTGTACTTTAAATCTACAATATATCAGTTGGAAGCCTTTAAAATGTCGAGTCAATACGACCAAGGGAAACAGAGATATTGAACTCTGAAGATTTTCACCATTTTCGTGTTCTTCCTCTTCTTGGGCAGTCCGGCCGAATCGCTGCATTTACGTCTGCAGTAAACTTCACTTGCAAGATGTGATAAATGTGTAAAATTGATCTTCGTCTTCGAATTTCATGGAAGACTGCCTAAAAGGCAAAAAGCGTGTTTACCTCCAACATTTTATCAATCAAAAAATTTGTAATTTTTAAATAAACTCCAGATCAAAACTAAGCGATTTTTGTACTTTCAAACAGAGGGAAAAGAAGTATTTTTTTACCCAGACTTTATTGGGGACGTTTTTATGATGCTTCTGACTTTTTCTTGTGTTCTATTTTTAAAAGCGATTTAAAATAATTATTTTAAACGCGAAAAAAAATAATTAGTTGGCTTAGTTTTTTTTCTCAGACAAAATGGAAAAATTATGACATTTATCTTAACCTTTTTCTTCCCCCTTTATAATTGGCTTGTGTACCGATTTGATTGCGGAAAATTAGCGTCGGCAAAGAAGAATCGCATAATTACATTAGATTCAATTACACCTTCAGATATTTTTTTCACCGAACTCACCTAGTTTGGTATGATGATTATTGTAAAAGATGCGTGTCAGGTTAAATATCTCAAATTACCTCCACCCCCTTTCCCACAGACCTGTCGTTATAACCTCGACTATTTTAAGTGTAACTTTTCTTATTTTCCATCCTCCCATTTAAAAGGAAGTTACGCCACAACTTTTGTTTTAACGAGGAAGGAACTCGAGTGGAAAATTTAATCAAACCAACTCGCCTGAAACTTAATTTATTATCAACCTGTAAAGGCCAAATATCTCAGAAAACTAGCAATAAAAATATAATGGTACTTTTTAAACTTTTTCCCCATATCGTTTTTTTGACGTCTACACGCAAATAATAAATAATAAAAAAGGAAAAATGTAATAATTGGTCTAATTGCCTTCCTAGTTTTATAAAAGAAAAATTTGATACCAGTAATTACATCAATTATTGATAAGTGTGACAGTGACGTAGAAATTAGAAAAAGAAACAAAAAAAAAGTTTCCCCCTCAGCCATAATTCTTATTAATAAATAAATAAGGATAACTTGAAAATCCATAACGATTGGGGCACTTCCCACACAAATTTCATCCGCCATTTTTATTTCATTAAAGTCTTTTTAAAAAATCTTTATGAGAATCATAATTAAATTAAGGGGATCATCTAAGATAACTACGAAAGGAAAATTCTGGGATAATCTGTCATAATTTTTTTTTCGATTTTAACATAATATTCTAAGTAAGCGATTTTTTAAAATTCATTTCGTTTTTTGCCTGTTTTTTTTTTCTCTTGTAATTTTTCGCACGCTATGATAAAAATGCGTAGCGGATAAACATCGGGAAATTAGCGCATTTCAAATTTTTCTACAAACGAAAAAAAAAGACGACAACTTTTTTTTTTAATCCACACTCTTCAGACTGAGGAGAGTACAAGAAGAATGGGAAAAAAATACAGAAAAAAAAATAAGTTGAAACAGTTGTGCGGATTCCCTTTTGAGAAGAGGTTCGGCATAGCTCTCTAATAGGTCGGCGGCGCTCAGATGTTTCTTCAAATTACTTCACAAGAAGTAAAAACGTCCCAAAGGACGGTAAAACTGGAGAAAGGGACGAATTGAACTTTAATTAAATTTATACTCATCGTATAATTTATATGCAAACGCTTGTTTTTGTATTCATGATGGAGTTCGAGCAAGGTGTTCGTTTCAACGTGCGTCAAGATACAATCGGAGTTCGCATTAACACGTTCCGACTTAAGAAATAACCAACACTTAAACTAATTGTCGACTCGCTTCTATTTTATCTCTTATTTCTCCAAGAGGAAAAGAAAAAAACCTGGAAGTCCAACAAATCAACTTCGACTCTTATGAAGAGTTTTGCAAAAATAAGAAAAAAAAATTTTTTAATAGCACTCGAAGGAAGAAAAGCTACGACAATATAAGTTTTTAGTTCTTTGATATTTCTCAATCTTCAGGAATTTGAGGCGGCTGGAGGAGCAAGCCCCGAATAGGGGAAAATTTTGTGGGTGTTCCAGGGCCAAAAAAAAACATAAAGTTAATGGAAATCGTGAAGAGCAGCACTTAATTTTGCTGATGGTACATATTAGCTTTGTTCCAACCCCAGTTTGAAACTGGTTTGATTGTTTGAAACTCCTGGAGCATGCGCAGAAGGATTTGCACGTCAAATTTGACGTCAGACTACTTAAGATGTGACGGACAAACGATTTGAAAGACGTCATATTTGACGTATAAGGCGCATACTCCAGCTTCAAACAAGTTTCAAACTCCGGTCAGAACAAAGCTAATAATACACGGTGGTTCAGAAGTGATGGATTACCCCATTTATTTTTTAAACTACTGAAGATCGGGGGAAAAATAGTTAAAAAATTTGGTTTCTCAGGTCAATTTTAACGGATTTTGGAGCAAAATAACGCTAAATGAGGCATTTTTTATTGTTATCCGAAGAGGCCATATGAACAGCCAAATCAACTTGAAATTTTGCGTAGATTATGAATCTGAAATAAAAAAAATAGGGGTTCTCATATAAAATAACCAAGTTGATTTCTCTGGGACACCCTGTACACCAAAACCAAAATTCGTTAGTTGCAATCAATCATCCGCAAAGGGCGAACTCAACATCGGACAAATTTTTTTTTTTCATTTTCAGATTCTAGACCTTTTGAATACACCCATATAATTTTTATATTGAGTTTGCCCATTTTTCCCCTTTAAAATACGTAAAAACCGATATGCGGCAAAGCTCTAACTGCGATATCCGAGCGGGTACGAAGGGCGAACTCCACATCCTAGTCCACAACCCCCACTTCTTTTCCCATTCCAGGGCATGGCTTTTCTGTTGAGTTCGCCCGTAACATAAAACTTTAAAATGCGAATATCTCGAAACTACGTTTTGTTGAGTTCGCCCTTCGTACCGGGAGCACCTCAATTCTTCGTAAAAAAAAAAAAGAGGGGGGGGGGGGTTATATTTAACTTTTTTCCGATCTTCAATAGTAAAATAAAAGGACCATTTCTTTTGAATCACCGTGTATACATATTACCAACCAATTTTAACAAAGCTGGTGTTAATTGAAAAGACAGAAAAAAATGCAAATAAATTTTAGTCTAGGATGAGGAACCATCGGATTTACATACAATTATTGAAGAATAATCAATTAAACGTATGATTTATCTGTTCGATGCTTTTCCATCCATGACGTAACGTTTATAGAATCTAATTCCGTTGATTTTTCTCCCGGGTTCGTATATTTAATTCTTTTGATGATCGCCGAAAAGTTATTTGTTATTTATGAAATTTATATCCGAGACGGGAGTGATATATGCTTGAAAAAGTAAATATCTTTCGAATAGGGGTTCAGTTAATTAGATTCAATTAGCTTCGTGAATTATAAACGTGAGGCTCCGAGAGGTATAAAAGGTTAAAAAGGTTTTAAAACAAAAAAAGGAAGGTAGGGGGTAAAAAAAAAATAGATAGGCCGGCGTTAGGCGAGAGGAAAGGTTGATAGTTGATCTAATAGAGTGACTCCAGGGGGTCTAAGTCCCTCCCTATTACACACGTCATCACTCAAACGACTACCAAACAAATCCATCGACCCTTAAGCAAACATGCACACAACTTTCGATTACCTCCAATCAATTACGGGATGAACATATTTTTTTCCCCCACAAGAATTATACCTACAACAATAAAATGATGATGACATCCATGTGTCAAAATAACATCTACATTTCGATCCACCTCAAATAGAATGACGGTGCGAATTTACATTTTTGTTGAAAGAGCCTTCATAATCAAAATAAATTGTTCAGGGAGTCGAAAAAAAATTCACCACACAACTATCGATGATACTACCATCACTAGCATCCGAAAATCTAAAGTTTTCAGAGGATTCCAGTAGGTAAAACGGCGATTTGTTTAAAATAATCACAGTTCCAAACGCTTGCTGCTTCAGGCAAAAGCCGACAGCAAAAAGGCTGCACGCTGCAACAGTCATCATGAAATCGGGAAGAGCTCAGGTACATGGGAGCTTTCCTAAAACTGCGCTTGAAGATATTCCATCCTTTTTAATCGTCAACTTCCTTTTGAGTTAAGTACAATTGACCGGAGCCACGGAAGAACTGATCTTCCAATTGTGAAGAAAGGAGGACTGTCTGCTAATTTTTAACTGCTATTGAATCTGCAGTATGTTGTACATAAAAGATCGCCGTTTCTTTCCAACATGAATCAGATAAAATCCTAAATCTTCGGATTGGGCACTATCGAGGATTCTCCAATATGGAACGTTCTAGAGACTCCTCGGCCTCCTACATCGCCAAATTAGACATTCTAGTTTGATTGGCAAATGAGGATAAGTGCTCTAGAATCCACAGCCTCCTAAATAGTCGGATTACACGGAGTGCAATAAATAATAATGGGTTCGTTAAAAAGATTTCCTAGAATTTCATTGCTATCCCCGAAAATAAAGTATGTAGTTACAAGGGATTTTTTCTATTCTTATTTTGCTTTTTTAATAATAGCCCACTTTCAATTTTATTAAACATAACGTTTTGTATGATACCATTGTTAAACTTTTATCAAAAGGAATATGCAGTAAATATCTGAGTGAAACACTTAATTTAATTGTACACATTCACACATTTTGTTTCTGCTTAAAATAGGTACTTATCATAAATTTTGATTTTTGAGAAAAACGTGAATAAAAATTATGACAAAAGACAAAAGACTGTTATATACGAGTACATATCAATATTTTGCCGATTACATCAGCATTTAAGAATATCAGTGAGGAAGCTATTTTACCAGCGCAGCTGGTAGGCATCTAGACTAGCAAATTACAAGCTGATAATTAAATTTTTGATTAATTTAGGTTCTCAAAATTGTCAAAAACTAAGCAGAAAAAAACTGTCATTGCAAAAGCAGTGTTAAAACACAATTTAAATAATAAAGCAATAAATTATACCGACATAGTATTCAACTAAGAAAAAATAAAGAAAGAATAACCTACTAATCAGGAATTTTTTGGGTAAGATTTTTCAAATGAAAATGTGTAATAAAATTATTATTAATATAATCTATACCTATTATTATATTATTATTTTTTGACTGGAGCTTGTTTCAAAGGAACTTGGTCCATAAGAATAATTAGAAAATACATCAATTTAAGGAAGTTAAAAAACCGAGTGTTCAACAACAGAAGTAAGAGAAGCATTTCGCTAATTTTGGCAGCTATAGTTGTTGAAAACTCATTTATAATTTAATTCTATTTTTTATTATTTTTTATCTACTGTAAAAGAAATTTTTTTAACTAGTTTGGATCACGTTTTTATCAATAATTTTTTTTAAATAAACATTTCATTCACCCATGGCATTATTTAAATTAGCTATTTCGCAGGATATCTTCAGTAAACTCAAAGTGCGTTAGCCACACCATTTTTGCACAACTAGCAATACATTTTTTAACTTCCTTAAAGAAGTTATTGTGATACCCTCCACATCGGATTTTTGGGGAAGGGTCTTCCAGACCCCGGAGGGTCAAATCGAATTTTTTTTTCTAATTAAATTCTCCCAGAATGGCACAATGAAAATTTTTTTTTCTTTTATGAGACCCAAAAATTAATCTAAAATTTATCATATTTATGAGACTCAATGGTATTATAGGTAAATAAATAAATAATTATTTTGGAAGTCAAAGAGTGATAATGGATTTAAAGGTTCATTTGAATATTTCCCACGAGAAGATTGTTTTAGTTCCAAGAAGGCGAGAAACGATGGCGCACTTTGCGTGAGAGGCTTTTTCAAATTAGATTAAAATAGTTCAATTTTAAAGGATGATAGAAAATTAGTTTCTAGGAAGGCGGAGACTCACCGTTTCTAATGGGCTGAGCGTCTTCTTCTAATTCGACGATGTTCCTTATGGAAAAAACTGATTTGGCGGGTCTGTCCTTCGCACGTTGTCCGGTAGTGAGGTCCATCTTACAGATTTTTTTAACACATCACTAAATAAGAAAGAAAAAGAAAGGAAAAAAAACACATGCGGCCCTTTCGAGTTTTAAGAAGCGACTGGAGGTTCTTGCGCTCGGTGAAACCCCCACCTGAAAAAAAAAACCGGTCCGTCCTCTTTCTCCGCCCAAAATGGCGGGCGACGGCCACTCCGGCTCCTACTCCCAACTCCTTTTTCAACCCCACCCTTAATTGATTTTTATTGTAGCCGAGAACGTGGAAAAAATGAATCCCCCTCCTTCCACATATGCCGAGTGCGCTTTCATGGAGGGGAACCCGGCTAATCAACTTGAACAATTAGGGTCATTTGCATCTTTTAATTATGGACTAGGGTTTCTTATGTTTTCACGTTTCCTCCCACGAGGTAATGATGCTTCTTGAGGGCGGCTACCTTATTTCAACAACATTAAACTTCACCATAATTAAGACTCCCAAACATCGCTTTCTTCAAAGAGCAAAAAAAATTAAGATTGCATGGACCCTGCCATTGACGGATTGAGTGTGAAATGTGCTTATTTGAAAAATAGCTTATCTATTGCACCTGATCAAAGGAGCCCTTCGACCAGCAATGCTTATTTAATAGTAAATCTTCGTGTGTTTTCACTTTTCAATCAATTTTAAAAATCCGTTCAAAGGAGGTTTTTTGACCGAAAGCCCGAGGGAAAAGCCTAAAATTTCATAGAAAAAGGGTACCTTGGCTGAACAACCAATTGAAATCCAGTAAAAGTGGATTTTTGGAAGAACCAACCGAAGAAAACGCCCGAAAATCCGATTCATATTAAGTTTTTCGGCCAAAAAACCTAGATAAGCCTGAAATTTCAGAAAAAATGAGGAATTTTGGATTCAAAATTAGAAATTTTTTTCCATGTTTTTCGAGAAAACGGCTGATTTGATTTAAAAAATTCATTTGGATTTTAGTTTTAGAAACCTTTTTTCTAGGTCATGACTGAGAGTTTTTTTAAATCGGAAAAATTTGAATTCCACAAATCTAAATATCATGATTTCTAAAAGTTAAAAAAGAAACTCCAAAAATGGAGCTAGTGGTGACCTAGATAAATATTTCCTGAAGCTAAAATTCAAATGAAATTTGTTTTGAAAAGCGGCCAATTTTTTGGGAAACGGGGGAAATCCAAAAATTAATTAAAATCGTATCCGCTAAAAGTTCCCGTGGTTTCTCCTAGATTCGCTCCACCGTCGGCGCCGATGTTGTTACTAAGCACGGGTTGGCGGGTGAAATGAAAGTTAGTGGAGATACGATGATTCATTGTTTCTTTTTTTTGGGCTAAATTTCAAGAAAATCAAGAGTGTTGAGGAAAAAATCGACTTAATCTTCTTCAGTTTCACACTTGATTCGCTCTGCACCTATTTCACATAAAAATGGTCTATTCAGAGTCCCTTTTTTAACATAAAAACGCCCTGTTTTGTTTAAATTACTCAAATGGTGATCGCCCACTAATTTTGAGGGTGTTCCCACATCTGTGTATTTGGGCAACAGTTGCGTGTATACAGCGAAGTTTTTTAAAAATTTTATTCTGTACTTGTTTATGCACGTTTTTCGGCGTGTTGCTTCGTGAAATCTTCGGCCTTCTTTAAAAATTTCTTTCGGTCTTTGACCATCTCTTCGGCGACGTCAGATCTGAGCGGATGCTCGGGTTCGGGATCGTTGATCAAAGCGACGAGGGATTCGAAAACTTGTTCGACTTTAATAGACGGCTTCCAATTGTCCGGGCTGATGATCGGAAGACAAACGAGGCCTTTCTCGTCCACATTCGGATGGTAGATCTTCGTCTTAAAAATTATCGTAGGCGGTTTGAAAGGATACTCGCTCGGAAAAGTAATTTCCACTATAAAAGCGCCTTTGTCATAGGGTGCTTTTTCCGGCAAAATAGTCGCCACCCAAATCTGCATATTTTCTTTCTGAAGGTCCAAATTTCGAAGATATTTAAACGCAGTCTTCTTCATATCAGCGTACTCTTTTGGCAAACGTTGACCGGCCATTTAGTCTTAATTTTGTGACTTGGATTTGAAAACAAATTGAAAGTTATTTTCGAAAGTCAGATGTTGACATTGAGAAAAGCCCAAAAATATGGAAAAAGTAGAATGCATATGAGGCGCTCCGGGTACGAAGGGCGAACTCAACATCGGACAATTTTTTTTTTTTTTTTCATTTTCAGATTCTAGACCTCTTGGTGAATACACCCACATAATTTTTATGTTGAGTTCGCCCTTTTTTCCCCTTTAAATACGTAAAAACCGATATGCGGCAAAGCTTTAACTGCGATATCCGAGCGGGTACGAAGGGCGAACTCCACATCCTAGACCACAATCCCCACTCCTTTTCCCATTCCAGGGCATAACTTTTCTGTTGAGTTCGCCCGTAACATAAAACTTTAAAATGCGAATATCTCGAAACTACGTTTTGTTGAGTTCGCCCTTCGTACACGGAGCGCCTCATATAAATTATTTTATAAAACTAGGATCTGAGTGAAATGAAGAAAAAAAAATACAGTATTGGCTTCTGGTTATTTCAAAGTTTTATTGCGAGCCTTCCAACGATAACAATTATTCGTTTGTAATTGCAATTTAAATGTCATTAAGCTTCTGAGAGAGTTTCAATTTAGCTCCAACTATTCCAAAGTAATAAAATCTAAATCGTTTCTTCCCCCCACCCATTCCATACCCAGCAAACCATTTTTACCTTTTTTTTTTTTTAAAAATAAAGGGTTTTTCCACCGGCAAATCATAGTGTAAATTCAAATGGAATTTGATTAATACGGCTCCATAATTAGATAAAATAATGAAAAAACCAGTCTTGACTTAGAGATTAGACCACCGACGGAGTTTCTTAAAAAATTTTTCTTGATTGCCTTAATAAAGCTCGTACATTAAATACGGAAATTGTATCAATTTTTGTCTTCTTTATAAACTAATTGTTTCATAAAATAGCGTTCATGTCACTCAGGGCTGTAATTAAGTTGAAAATGAGGATTTTTAATCTAATATAAGCCTCGAGTGGTGAATTGAACCTCGATAATTAGCTCGCCTATATAAAGTCGAATTGAATCGATCCCTGTCATCAGAAAGTGATAAAAGACTGGTTTTTTGACTTTTTAATCCGAAGTCTGAAAAGCCAAAGTTTTTCGAGGCTGGACCCTTATTTCAGGAGCCCTTATTTCAAGGAAGTGATTGGGAAAAACTTTGAAGTTGCTTCGATTGCACCAAAAAAATTTGCAGTTTTCTTTTTCAAAAATTTTTTAAGTTTTGTTTAGTTGAAAAATTTTCCAAGTTTTTTTACGAAAAATTTTCAAAGTTATTTTTTCATTATTTTTCGTCAAAAAATTTTCTGCTTTTTTTGGAAATTTTTAAGTATCAAGGTAGAAATAATGGGCTTTCTGCCCAAGGGATGCCTCTCTCGCAAAGGGTGGAAGTATCAAATTTTTCCCTACTAAAATTATAATTGATGTAAAAATAATGATAATTTTTTTACAGCAAAAATTCGTAAAAAATATAAGGAGTATTTGGTGAAAATCGGACCAACGGTTTGTAATTTTTAAAGTTTTAAGTTTTTTCGCGTAGCCGCGGCGTAGTTTTTAAAATTTTAAACGTGCAAATCTCCACCATGTTTTTCGAAATTCAAAAATCGCAGACGATATTTCTTGTTCAACTATTCAGGAAGGTTGTGAGGAAATTTGGTGAAAATCGGTTGGAAACTCAGGGCGTAAAGTGTTCCAGAAGAAAATCTACGGACGGCCGGCACCACAGACAAAGTTGAAATCCGAAATCGACAGATCTATCATTCGATTTGACTCTCCGGGGTCTGTAAGACCCTCCCCCCACAAACCCGACATGGAGGGTATCACAATAACTTCTTTATGAAAGTTAAAAGTAGATTTAAATTCGATAGGACAGGCAGTAGCCTTGTTCAACTGAATAAGAGGGAAAAAAGATCACGGTAAGTAACTGCAAAAAACTGGTTTTAAACCGGGCTTCCTGCTGACTGATCGACTTGAAATTTTCGGAATTACTCTTATCATATCAGAGAAGATCTGTACCAAATTTCATGTTGATACGTCCATAAGGAGCTGAACTTGAACCAGCCATAATTTATGGTTAAAGACCCCAAATGTAGAAAGGAAATCTTTCATAAGTTCTTCCATGAAAAAGGAAGGAATGAGATAGAGATTATCCAATTTCTCAGATATTGAAGAGTTAAAATGGCCGTTAATTTTAATGGAACGTAATAAATGTAATTGTAATGAGGGACTGAAATGACCTTTTTAACTTTTCGTAAGCCAATATCGCAAGGATATTGAGGGGTTTAAACGGGCCGGTTGAAGAGAAAGCATAAACAATTCGAATACATAAATTCATGAGTCGTGATTCGAGAATTCCCTCGGGGATTTCGTTTTTTTTTTTTTATTGGACCTGAACAAAAGGCGCTATACGATTCAATTAAAGCGCCGCCGAAGAAAGGGAAGGCTTGGGCGAAGGGAAAGGGAAGGCCTGAGTAAAAAAAGGAAATTCAATTGACCTTACGTTTATAAAAACTAGTGTTATATTTTTCTTTTCTAATTGAATCATCTATTTTCAAAAATGGATCTTCCGCTTTACAGGCCCCGTGGGGTCAAAATGACCATTGGTCGATTGAGACTATTGAGCCATCTCCTGCAAAACACCCTGCAATTTTCATTGGACTTTCATCGAATATTCCTTTTGTAGTTTCTATATTATCTTAAGAATGCATCGCTGAGCTAGCCCCAACAGAAAAATATGGTTCTGCGGTAGCAGTGACTAAAAGGTGGATTATTGGACCTGAACAAAAGGCGCTATACGATTCAATTAAAGCGCCGCCGAAGAAAGGGAAGGCTTGGGCGAAGGGAAAGGGAAGGCTTGAGTAAAAAAAGGAAATTCAATTGACCTTACGTTTATAAAAACTAGTGTTATATTTTTCTTTTCTAATTGAATCATCTATTTTCAAAAATGGGTCTTCAGCTTTACAGGTCCCGTGGGGTCAAAATGACCATTGGTCGATTGAGACTATTGCGCCATCTCCTGCAAAACACCCTGCAATTTTCATTGGACTTTCATCGAATATTCCTTTTGTAGTTTCTATATTATCTTAAGAATGCATCGCTGAGCTAGCCCCAACAGAAAAAATGGTTCTGCGGTAGCAGTGACTAAAAGGTGGATTTCCTTTCTTTCTTCATACAAAAATGCGCAAATCGCCTGATATAGGAACTCCCAGTAAAATTCAAATCATGAACCAATGTATGGAAATACAACAAAAAGTATGTTTCCGTGTCCGTTGTTTCTCCGTTGACTTTTATATTTTGACTGACCTATCATATGTTACTTTTTGAATTTTAGAGCCAACTATTCCCAGTCAAATTCAAACATCCCAAGCGAATCAAATCTATGGCATCCAGCTGTTTCACATCCACCCTTAACCCTTCTTTCCGCGCATCAATATTGAAGTCGAATCGGTACCTCAAAGTACAAGATATTGTGGATTATGTAGTTTACGACCTAAGCAAAGTACCAGAACCCGTTGGCTGATTTTAGCCATTAACTCGTCTGAGCTATTGAGGCAAAAGCGCTGAATACCAAATTTCGTTAACCTCAAATTAAAATTGCGGCTGCTATCGTGCTTATATGTACATAAATATAGACTCTCTAGCTGAGGAAGGCAGCCGCTGAAAGCTTTAATTTCCGTGAGTCCTCTTTTATTTGTGTTTCCCACCTATCTTTTTTTCAAAGTGTCTCAAAAAACTTTATTTAACCAAAAAGGTTTTCTTAGTTTTCAATTTTTAATTATATAATTAATATATAATACATATATAAAATTTTGAGGTCCTGGGGGTGTGAAACGAAAAACTTATACAAAAATTTTTGATTCTGCGACTATTGGTCTATTACAATAGGTAGATTTCGAAGAAAAGAAATCTACCTAAAAAAAAAAAGAAAGAAAAACAAAAAGATAAAATTTAAAATTTATTTAAGAAGTAAAAAATAGACTGCCAAGCCATTATTTTGGCTTTACAGATTACTTTGTGGTATCACATTTTAGCTATCCAAAGCAGTAGCTGTTTCTGACAAACAACGACATCCGCAGCCACTAGGACATTCTTGGTTTTCCGTAAACCATTCCAGAAGATGATTTGTATGTCCTCCATGTCCACAAACGATACAGACGTTGGAGCAACCTGTATATAAACCATTATAATAATCCGCTGATTAATAATCCTTACCTCTAACAGAAGTATGACAAATGACACACTGAAACGAAGGATTTTTACAACTTGGGCAGAACGATTCATGCGAAAGAACTTTACAATCAAGGCATTGAGCAACCAACTCAAGCCCTTTATGAACATCAACTTCAGATTTTATATACTTCATAACCTGCGCCCTAGCATCAAGTAAATACCACCGGTGTAATATTTCTGCATAAGCTTTTTTGTACTGCTCATACTCCGGTAATTCATTCAAATACAGTTTAGAAGCACTAAAAAAGAAAAAGGAAATAATTCAAATGAATTAATTCAACCTACAGTTTCATAACGCTGAGATCATCTTCCGAACTTTGTTTTGCTGGCAAGTTCCAACTTTCAACAGAAGAATCAACCAATGGCATTGATTGATAAGGAGAGCTACTCTGTTAAAAATATAAAAATAAAAAAATTAGAAATTAATAAATAAGTCTTACGCTTGAATTTTTGTAACTATTTCTAGAATCAAGAATGTCGAGCATCTTATTTCCGAAAGCGCAGCAAAGCATGGCAGCAGTCTGAATGTCACATTCAGCAACATAATGGTTAATTCTTAAAAACAACATATTATTTGAATAAATCTAAAAGGTGACTAACAATGATTGAATCATTCCGATTGATAAAGGATGTGTTTCCCAAGGAAAATCTTCATCTTCATCAGACGTTGATGGTGTAGCAGCCAAACTGGCCAAAGTCCAAACTTGCGCAAGGTCTTTTCTTCCTAAATTGGCAGCCACTGATGCATTATGAAGACATGTTCCAACAATATCATGACTATCGAGTCTAAAAATTAAATTTAATTAAACAATATGGTACCTAAAAAAAATTACTTGTATTTTTCTGCTAAGTCTCTTCTCATTGGAAAAAGTCCAGAAACGTCGTAAATGACGACATTGGTTTTGTTCCCTTTTTGATTTAAACTCCGAGAAGCACTTCGGCCTCTTGATCCAGGGCCAGTCTAACAAAAAATTTTTTAAAGAACAAATTTTGCTTGTAAAACTTACTCGATCGTAAAAATATGGTGTTGATAAAGGAGATTCGGTGTATGTATTAAGAGCCGATAACGACCTAGGAGTCGATTTGTCCGACTTAACATTCTGCCTTCCGCTATTCAAACGAGCGAAACAAACTAACATACCTAAAATCAAAAAATAAAACCTTTTTTTCCCCAACCTTAATGAAAAACTCACCGACATTACAAAACTTTGCACCAGACGTCCTCGGGAAAGGAATATAAGCATCTCTACAGCTATAAAGGGGAGAATGAAGTAGAGCACCCTGCATTTGAAAATATTTTGCTTTGTCTGGATCATCAGTTTGAGAAAGCTTAAAATTAAATTTTAGAACAATTTTTTTTTTCTTTATAAAAAATACTTCTTCCAATGTTAAAGCCAGCTGACGAATACACGGTTCAAAACATGTTCTGTTCTTTTTCACTCTCTGCTGTGCAGTTTGTTTTAAAACCTTTGAAAATATTAGTATTACATGAATTTTACTAAAAAGTACCTTGAGAAGTTTATTTTTAATAGTGGTATCAATTGTTGAGTTTATTGTAAAAACTGGGGCGATATTGTGAGGGTATCCAGGAGGAAAAGTTGTGTGAAGAGCAACCACATTGCTATTGACAGCTACAGTCACTATGCACCTCCGATTAACAGGATCTCTCTGACAAAAATTATTAAATAATATGTCTGCTGAAAACTTACCGATTCAAATTTAACATTAGGAATGTTTGTATTGATAAGGGAGAATTCTTGATGAAGAGTTTTAGGCTGAGAAGATGGTACTGATTGTTCGGTTTCTGCGATTATACTTTCAGAAATATGCGAATGTGTTCTACCATCGACCACAACCATACTTTCAACAACTCCTCCTAAAATTGAAATTTAGCGAAATTGAAATTTAGTGAAAACTTACCGATTTGAGTTGGAGGTATGAGTTCATCTGTCTGGTGTGATTCAGGATTGTTGTTTCCATTATCTATCCCACAAAGCTGAAGAAAAGTAAAATATAAAATAATTCCTATTTTGAGCTTACTTTTTGAAGGAAAGGTTCGATTTGCCATATTCTTAATGTTTGATCTTTAGACCACGTGATTAGCTGGTAATCAGAAGAATCTGAAATAAAAAGTACTAGTTTGAGGAGCTTCCAATGAAAACTTTCTTAAAGAGAGGGAACCATATAGGAGGGGGAAGTATTAAGGATGGGGAAGTATAACGGAGAAGTTTAGGGAGGGGGACGTATAAAGGAGGAGAAATTCAAGGAGGGGGAAGTATAAGTTTGGGGAAGTTCAAGGAGGGGGAAGTATAAAGTTTGGTAAAGTTCAAGGAGGGGGAATTATAAAGTTTGGTAAAGTTCCAGGAGGGGGAAGTATAAAGTTTGGTAAAGTTCAAGGAGGGGGGAAGTATAAGGAGGAAGTTAAAAAAACGGGAAGTACAAGGAGGGGATGCCTCCTGTCTTAAAGACCCTTCCCCAAAAACCCAACACGGAGAGTAAAACAATAACTTCTTTAAGGAAGTTAATAAATAATTTATAAGCAGAGTATCAAAATTACCTTGATTTTTGCGCCACTCGAATTCCAAAACGACATCAGTATGGCCAACGAATGTATGAACAAGAGAACTTTGGTTTGATAAACTCCAAAGCAAAAGACTATTTTCACCTCTTCTTATCGGAGGAACAATCACCATTAAAAGTCCATGACCGAAAGGTGTATATCTTGCCCGCCAAATTGGCGCTGCCGCCGTAATTACATTATCTGCTCTCCGCGAGTTAGTAATATCAAAAAATTTAACCGTACAATCCTGACTTGAAGTCGCAAGTTGGTTCTCTTGATTAGGATGCCAATCAAGACAGTAAATCTTTAAAATAAAAATAAAAATACTTATAAAAAGTATAATAAAGTACATTTCCATGATGAGCAGTAATATACTGAACAGGAGCAGTTCCTTTTCTACTATCCCATAGTTTAACATCGCCATTATGAGCAGTCGCTAATAAATGAGGGTTTTGTCGATTCCATTTTACTTGATTTGCTCCAGCTGAAAACTCATATAATTTTTAAAATTTGCTCAAACAACATAATTACCGATTGTTGATAGTGATAAAGAAGGTTTTCGAGCATCTCTGATGTCCCAGATGTATGTAAAAGTGTCGATAGAGCAAGTAGCAAGTAGGTTTGAATCAAATTGGTTCCAGTTTAAATGGCTAACGACCCTTGTATGAGCCTGCAGTGTACTTTGAGCTACCAAAGAACCATCAGTCCAGTTAAAAATCTCAACAACCTTATTTGTCTAAAAATAAACGTTAGCAATAAAAAGATTGGATTGAATCAAACATACGGAAACAGCGCATAAATTTTTATTTTGCAAATGCGGACTCCATTCGGCAGCCCCAACATCGTATTTGCTTTGCCTTGGGAATTTTTTTAAAGATCCATTAAGATCTGAGAGATTTTTAATAGCTAAATATCGACGTCTGAAAGCAAATAAGTATCAAAACACAATTTGGACATCCTTATCATACCCAGCTAATAAAGCGAAGACTCCAGCATAATCAAGTGCCATAGCACTCGCCTGTAAAGAAAAAGTTTATTTAAAAAACTGATGATTGAGGCTCAGCAGATAAAAAGAAAGCACAGAGGCCTCTCTAACAGAGATTTTACCAGATCTAGCAACATAAAGCTGAGTATCTTTTGAAATTTTTACCTGAAGATCGCGATGCTCTGCTACAATATATTCGCTGCTCCATCTTGTAGTCATGACTGAGGGAAAAGGTCTTGGGTGTATATAAATAATGAATTATAACCAACAGTTCATTCGTAGGAGGTCAAAATTTAAAATAACAAACTTTTTAAAAGTTATTCTAGTGATATTATAAAATGAAACCTTATTTCAGTCGTCATAAATTGATTTAAAATCAAGATTTAAAACAGTGTCAGTGGTCAATGATAAATGACTACATAAAGAGAAGGTTACAAACATAGCGATAAAGTTGATAAGGGTTTTGCTCTGATTGGTGTAGGCGGCAGCCAATGAGGAAGAACACCGGTTGGCTACCTATTTTTTCAATTTTTTTCTCTCTTTTTGGTCTCCTTCGACATTTTAAGTTCCTCAAAGACCAATTAGGAACCTTATTAGATATTATGAATACTCACTAAATGATTTCTTCTTCACAAAACTTAATTAGATTTTATGTGAAGGCACATAATCCAACAGTTAGGTACGATAGCATTCAGCTTCCCAATTTAAAAACAAAAATGCCTCAAAAATTCTTTATTAATAATCCAATATTATCCACTAAACGTTTAAAAAGATTCTATTACGAATTTTCCTAAATAATAAACTTATATTAATTACTATCGTGGATGACCTAAGTGCTGGTGAGATGTGAATGTGATGCTCCACGTAGGCTTTCCAATTACTTAGAGTTTACCAAATTTAAAAGATTAAAATAAGAATAAGCGCTTCTTAAAATCTGAAAAATATTCGATAAGTTATAGAGATGTTAAACGAAAATACGTTTGAAAACGATCCAAGTGATGCGTCGAAAAATCCTCCAGCACTCAAAGCCATGGGAAATGAACATTTTCCAGATATCATCAGTATGTAGTTTTTTGTAATCTTTGAATCTTTAAACCATGCGCTTTCATAAAGGGCGAAATTTATGAAAGAACTCTAAAAATAAGTCGTTTTTGTTGATTAGGTCCTATGTTGATTTTTAATGTTAAACTGAGATAAATAGGACAGAAGAAAAGAGCCGAAAAATCTACCTAAAATGAGAAAAAAAGTCAGGCCCAGAGGATTCGTGAGATGCGTCCTAACCCCACCGAGGGCATGTAACCTAAAAATAGTAGGTTCGAATCCTTACTTTTCTACTCTTTTTTTCTCTTATTTTCTCAGCTTACTATTACATTTAGATTTTAAAAATTACTTTCTGTTGTATGTATTCACCATAGTAGCAATACATGAATACAGTCACTGTTTCCGCCACCAAAATAAGACCAAATTGAAGCTTAGAAATTACTGGGACTTCAGGCTATAAACTATTTATTATAGTGAATTTTATGTCAAAAGAATTCACATGAGTTAAGTTGAGACCGCAAAGGCACAAAAGAAATGCCGCACCAGTCATTATTGAGAAAAGTATGTAGAAAAAAATGAGATCCAAATCGTTAAATACTCTAAAACAAATTGATTTTGTGAAACTAATATTTTTTTACTTGATTATTAGACGATGGTGGTCTACAGAATGGTTTAAACAAATTCGCAAATATCTTCCTAATAGCTCTTTGTCGATTTTCTGTTTTTTACCGCCCTTCACGTTCTTATTATACGAAGTTTTGGCCCTTTCGAAGCAATTTTTGAGTCCGCAAGCAATGATTTCCAGTTGGGCTAAGATCTCCTCGGCAAAGCATATAAATGTAATGGCAACTTGTAAAACGATGCCTGAAATTTTCATAGTTAGTTCATCTTCTTCTTCATAAATACGTACAAACAGCTATACACAGCAAAAATAACTGAATCAACCAACATATAATAAAAAATAAAGTTTCTCTCGAATCGAAAGGGTACCAACATAGAAATGGAATTTTTCTAAAACAATTTAAATTAATTAGAAGATATAATATGTGCTGACGAAATTTTCGTTGAAAAAAGCTAGTAAAAAATTTTTGTTCCGTTCTTTCTCTCTCATTATCATAAAAAATGTATGCAGGTACCTTTGAATCCCGTCGAATTTAATCTGATTGTAGTCAGAAACGTAGAAATAGTTATAAATGGGCCTAGAAAAACTAATCATCCCCCCAGCAGTCGTCACCATAACTGCATACGCTAAGGAAAAACGTTGCTTAGCTTTTTTCGTCCTTTGAGAAATTTCAGATATGTTATTTTTGCATTTTTTAGACAAAGTTCCTTCATAGTCATAAAATCCTTTTCCTATAGCGCTAAAATTAAAATTTTAATAAAAAATAAATCAGGCATTATTCCATTACATGTAGATCGCTTCGATATTTTTCTTGAAAATCCTTCCGCATAATAGATAAGGCATAGTGATCACTAAAAATAAGCCAAAATGGAGGCTTTCGGTGAAGTCTTCAATGCGATCCAAACATAGATAAGACGTATAAAAGAATAAAAAGACGTGAAGAAAAGCTTAAATTTATATTAGTTAGGAAGCCTTAAATGAACCAACCGATAATCGAAAATGGTGTGGCAGTCCACAGAGAGTCGATACCTCCTAGTTTCAATAAAAACCCATAGTTTTCTTTCTTCCCTTTTTTTAGAAAATAATCTTCTGTCATATTTGCCATATTGGAAAAATTGTACTGAACGAAATTGAACAAGTAGGCGTTCTTAAATTTTATATCAGATTTCCCACGTCTACTTAAACGTGAAATAACTATTTGATTGACCACTTTGTGAAAATTGAAGATAATTGTTTGTATTTGCTTTATTTTATAAATTTCTGAAGTGGGAAATTTAGGCTGAAGGGAAATTTACGCCCATTTCGTAAAAAAACATTACATATTATTTCGGAAATCGATGTAATTTAATAAGGGCTTCTATAGAATCACCCGTTTTTTAAAATTCTTTAGAGCTTTCAAAGTATGACTTTACAAAAGCCAAACGTTCTAAAAGGGGAAAAAAGGAGAGACTGTAATTTTTTCCAATGACATAACCACAGAGACATAACCTGTACAACCTGATTATCTCCAATTTTTGGAAGCCTCTTTTGATCCAAAAACGTTTTGGGCAAACGCTGGATTTTTGGAATTTTAAAAGCATAGAGAACTCCTTTATACTTCCCAGTTTTCTTCGATTTTGCTCCCTTAGATTTTAGAAAGTAGAAACTATCTTTTTCTCGATGATTTCTTGGGTTTTTAACCTCAAAAAGCGATAGTTTCAGACATACACCACTTATTTTTGGTCTTAAAGGAAAAATTACATAAGAAAAATCATTTTTTACTAATTTTTATTACTTTTTAAATGAAAATAAATAAAAAACGAGACAATTTTCCACACACGAGTGTTGATATTACAGGGCCCACACTGAATGTGTTAGTTTGTGCACTTTTTGGTAGACAACCCCAAATTTAGGCTTTAAAAATTACATTACAACAATTACAATATTTAAAGAAAATTGAAGTCATACAGGGTGAACAAGAAAATAAACAAACAAGCAAATGTGGTCCATCCTGTATTTTTAGCAATATATAAACGATATGTCATTTGATAAAAAAATTAGGTAATTATGCAAGGATCAGGCCCTGAGTATACGTTAAGTACAACTACCCACTTAAGTTACCATAAAAAATAATAAGGACGGTTTTTAAGAGAAAAAACTATTCCTGCAGTGAATTAATTAACTATTATGTTTTTTATGTTGTAAATATTAAGGTAATAAATAAAGTATCTTAAAAGTATCACAGACGTTCTTAAGAGGGCAGAGGGGTTGGAGAAAAGATCTATTCATTGAGAGCGGCGGGCGGGATTTCTCCGTCATCCTCGCCCGCTTCTTCGGGAGGCCTTGTCCATTTTATGAGCGTCTCCGGCGATCGGTACAAGAAGACTAATTTGGCGAAAAGATCCTCTTCCAAATCAAGCTCGCCGCTTTCTCGCACCAAATAAATATCAAGGCACAATTGTAAAATTCGATCTACGTTCGGCATATCGTCAAACATTATCTTAAAGGAAACGCCGGTAAAGAACCCTCTGATTAACGAATGGACGACTATTACAAAAGTCGTATACAATCCAATTATTCTAAAAGGAAAAAAATATAAGTTAACAAAAATATTTTTTAAAAAATCAGTACAACAGTAAACATACATAGGAATAAGGAAGAATCAGTTTTGAACTATGGAGAATAGGAAAGAGAGGAAAAAAATCATAAAAATTATGTAAGCAAATGAATAACATACCCTTTTCCGGATACTATAGTCAAAGTCGCAGGAAAAGCTTTGTCGTTGAAAGTATAGAGGATAAGTTTATCAAGGTTGAAATACGGCATTTTTTGGAAATATTTATTAACCAAAGCATCATCGAAGTCTTCCACGACTCTCCACCAAATCGAGCCGTTTTTCTGGTCCATCTGCGCTTTCAATGGACGAAGTGGATTAGCATCGGCAAATTTAATACCTTCATCCTCTAAAAAAATTAATAGAACAACATTTGAACAATAATAAGTTTTACCAAAATTGACAAGTGCTTTGACTTTGTCGGTTGTCCCTCGGTTAGTCACTTTCAAAAATTTAGGGAAAATGTTAGGAAGGCGTGCTGGGTTTGTAAATTCCCCTCTGAGGTATTTTGCGATTGCATCTCTGGCAGGATCGTCCTTTCCTAAAGTGGTCTCTTCCGAACTAAAAAGTTCTTTCGGTTCCTCCGCGTTTGCGCTCGTTCTCGATATCTTCCAGTCCAAGCGCACAATTATTGTTTCCTCTAAAAATTAATCAATATATTATTTTTAACTAATAGACTTAAGTACCAGATTCTAAATCCAAAAGCATCGTATCTTTATCAGGCGGTGATATTGACCATGTAACAGTTGAATGTGTGTTAAAAATAACAACGCCAACATCATCAAAAATATAATTGGACAGAAAAGTCTGTGCAGTTCGAGATTGCCAATAAATATTTGAAAAACTTTCCCATTGGTTTTCAGTAAATCTAAAACAATTATACGTTATGATTTTTTTATTATGAAAATAGGACTTACGAGAATATTGAGTTGTTTTGAGCAGTTATTTGATAAATGGGAGCGTAAGGTCCGACACGAAGCGACATAGTCATTTCTGCTGGTAAATTTGGCTTCCCGACAGTATTTCCCAGAGCGAAAAGAACCAAAGGGAACCAAATGACAGCAATAATAGCGACAAGACATCCTCCACCGACTAAATATTTAGAAGAGCTTTTTTTCTTTTCTCCTCTAGGTTGAGGATAGGCCGACTCCGCTCGCCTTTGACACTAAAAAAATTGATTTTATGACATCGCTAAAAGTATGAGATGTTATACTTTAAGTTGGAAAACATGAGAGAAGATATCTTCCATTTTCAACCAATCAGACAAAGTCATCGATGTATCTGTCCATATCCAGTCCATTAAAGTTCTCAATTCGAATACGAAAGGAACCGCCATAAATCTTCAGATTAAAAAATTAAACAAACCCATAAAAGAGATAAGTTCTTACACTTTAAATAATATCATGTTGATGTAATTGAAGGATTTGCAAAGGAAGTTTCCGAAGATTCGGGTTGGATAACCGCAGCGGATTTGGTAGGCGGAAAGTAACAAATAAAAACATTTGCACATGTACCACAGCATCGGTGGCGTTGAGGAGTTAAAAGACCTAAAATAAAATTTAAGCAAAAAATTACCTCAAAAAAACTTACGTATGAGTTACAGCCGGAAGAATAAAAAACATCCAAATATGAATTCCAAATATAAGAATATACTGATAAATCAATTTCCCCAAAATGAATTTCCTCAAATACAGCGTCCTATCAATGATGATCAAACCAAATTGAAGTATCAGCATGACAAGAAAAGCAACTGGGACTTTATTCTCCGCAAAATATTCCGAAACTCCACCATCTCCTTGAGAAGTCTAAAAAATCGATTGCAAAATACAATAAAAATATAAATTAAAACGTACACCAAATGCCGAAAAACCGAAAATAACTATGAGAAAGTTAATAAAATCGAAAAAGAACATATAAGCGTAGACGTCGACTGTAACTCTTCCTTTTGCTGCGACAAGTCGTTTAAAAAAATTAATTACAGGTTCCTTGACATTTTTTTTCCTAAAAATCATATCAATTTTATTATTTGCTTAACAATTATTATTAACTTACTTGGTTTTGGTTTTGCTTACAAGGCTTACAGTATCAACAGTCATAGTTTCTTCAGTTTTATTTGATTTCTTTTTTTGTTTTGATCCACTGAAAATAAATGAATAAAAATTGATGAATTATGTGCTTTTTACCTTCTGGAAGATGAGGAGGAAGAAGAAGAAGAAGATGATGAAGATGAATCTCTTGTTTTATTGGATTTTGTTTCTGTTTCATTTTGGACTTCAACATTAACATCATTTCCAGTAACCTCAATTCCTGGTGGCGTCCTCAACGGATCAGTAGAACGCCATAATCCAAGCTGTTTGAGCATTGTTCTAAAATAATAAATACTTATTATATTTTTTTAAATGTTAAATGTTGCAAACCTGTGAAAAAACACCATAAGGAGGACGCCTAGATCGAAATATGCGTAAAGCAAAGGCTTTTTCTCAATGCCGATAATACGTGCAGGCTCAAAAGGAGCGTTATCGGCGATAGCCTTTTTGTTCCAAAGGAAAAATTCAAATTGAAAAATACATTTGGTGACCACAACAATCTAAAAAACTCTATTAAAAATATATAAATAGATAAAAGTATTAAACCTCAGTATAGGCGATGATGGTGACCCAAAAGGTTTTCGAAGGCCTTGGTACGGTGAGCGTACCCCAACAGAAGACCATCAAAGGGAGTGGAAGGGAAAGAACAGTTGGCTGGAAGATCTGATGGAGGAATATGACGATGTAGCAACTGAGCTCCGAATGCGAAAGCAAAGCGAACCAAATCGCAAGTATCATGCGAATAAACGGCGATTGATCTTTCGCTTTCAATTCTCCCTCCTCTTCAAACTGAGAAACCGTCACATTGTGCTGGCTAAAGCTAAAAGAAAAAAAAACCAGTTAAGATAAAAAGAGAAACAAATTTCAAGCAAAGCATAGATGAAAATAAGTACCTCAGAAATATGAAGATCAAAGAAAAAAGATTTAAAAAAATCACATTTTAAGAAGGAAAAAAGGGAAATAGTTTAAACATGGATATATTTTTTTGCAAGGAATTTGAGAGTTTAAAAACATATCCATGATAATTTTATTTGAAGATTTTTAAAATTTAAAAATGTGCCTTAATTTTAAAATGAAATCACATCTAGAAATCGTGAGAAAAAAATTTTAAAAAACACATTTGAACTCACGAAGGGATCAAAGATAATTTTTCATCTTTAGTCTCATCATCAGAGCTAGAAGGGTCGATAAAAATGATAGGGCTACTGTTAAAAAGCCAAGCCTCCATCCTAAATATTAAATACGGACATTTTTTTATCAACATCAACGTCATTTGAAATCATGCACAAATGACAAGTGAAAAAGACAAACCTGTCGTCTGGCGTAATCTCATCATAATCTGGGAATTTCGTCTCTTTTAGATCCTTTGGGCTGTAATTATTTACATTTTATTACAGTGAGAACTACAGCTAAATTTTGATTTTTCTAAACAAGCAAAAAGTGATAGATTTAAAATAGACTTACAATCCTGGCAGATAAGGGCCTGGTCTCCATACATTATCTGGCCCAGCTCTCATCCCGTTGCCGAAATTCTGCGTCATCTAGAAAGAAATTTATTTTCCTGAAAATAAAATTATATAAAAATTACCAAAAGCATTTTCTTTTCTATAGCAAGGGTTTTCATAATGTAGCGGTAATCACGAGACGTTCTATTTAAAAATCTTGTTATCGAGACCATGATTGATGTCAAAATCGTTTGAATGTAACGAAGAATTTTTAAACATGTTTTAAGGCATTTTTTTAAACATGAAATAGGACCACCTAAAATTGAAAAATTACAAACAAATAAAATTTAAACTGTAATAAATACCTTCTTTGGATGAACCACTTCTGCAAACAAAAAAATTGAGAGTAAATAACAGATTTTAATTTTTATAAGAAAAACTTACTTATCGTCGCCATCTTTCTTTTCATCGCCTCCATCACCCTTGGCACCATCTCCAGAAGGGACGATTAGCTGAGTTTCATCAGATATCACTACCTCTGTATCTCCTTCACTAAAAAAAAAATTATGTTCTCATAATAGAAAAATAAGGATGGCTTACGATTTTTTAGCACCGCCATCTTTGTACATGCTAGCACTGTCAAAGCTTGTAGTTTTCCTAAAAAAAGAAAATTTATAAAAAGAAAATTCAAAAAGATAATTATACCATCTTCCTTTTTTCTTTCTCTGCATACCACTCGTACCCGGTTTTCCTTCCTAAATTCGAAAAAGTTACATCAACAAAAGAAACTAAAATTATAAAGAAAAAAAAGAAAAACAGTGTAGAAAAGCAGGCGAGTGCTCAAAAGAAAATAAAAACTTACCAGAAAACGTTCATTAAAAAAATAGAATTTCATAGATTGAAAGTTAAGAAAAAAAGTATTAAAAAATCATAAAAATAAGCAAAAGCATTAGCAGAAAAATTGATTTCTGTGAGTTTTTAAGAAAAGAAGCAGCACAGAAGTTGACTTTATGGGTGAATCAATAAGTCTGAGTGATTTCTAGTACTAAAAACTATAATGTAAAATTATGTATAATAAAAATTAGGTAGCAAAATACCAAGTGATTAGTACTTTAGTGGAATAAAAGATGTTAGTAATTTTTTCAAGCTTTTAATACAACTTTAATGCAATTCCTAGACCCAACTAATGAGACATGCGAATCGTAAACCTACATCACCAGTCAGTTCAATATGATCAAAGGGGTCAAAAAATTCCTTTAGAAAAATGAAAAGAAGAAAAAAAAAATTGAAAATTTTATCCCAAAAAACCCATATTTCCTCAAATTTAAAAAATAATGACATGCAACTTACGTCCGAGATTGGTGTATCGCTTTCTTCCGTCGATCTCAAATTTGCTGCAGCGGCTTCGCTAATTGCAGTCTTCACGCCCGTCTTCATGGCTGATGAGATTAACTGCCACACACAAATAACACCCAAACATGCAAAATTTCATGCTTAACTCAATTATGTATACTTCATTTTGTATAAAAATAATAAGGAACCTCCACTTATGGCCAAAACCCATGAAATATGAATTTATTTATAAATTATTAATTGCCAATAAACATGCATTATTTGTCCCAAAATACCAATTTATGTATTTTAAAAATTTAATTTTTTTAAATGTTGATTTATTATTAATTGAAATATTAAAAATAACCTCAGCGACACTCGTTCGTCTCATGTCGACATTTTCGTCGCTTAAAGTCGTCGTGAATGATCCAACGCTCATTTCGGAGATCAGATCCACTTCCTCTTCATCATCATCAAACATGAAGTAATCCCCAGAAAGTACAGCTGAAAAATAAAATACAAAATTATTGAAGTTCAAAAAATGGCTATTCAAAGCCTCTATTACGAAGCTATTTACATATTTCCCTAAAAAATAAAACGTTCATGAGAATTTAAATGAATGGAGAAACTTGAATCAACCCGAAATATTCTCTTTTATGAAGGTTCCCGCTCCCTTATTTTGTATAAAAATGAACAAGCCATTTTAGGGGCTTCAAATAGACTGTACAAAAGTACAAAGTTATTTGTAAGTGTAGATTTTATGCGAAGTTAAAATAATAAGTTTATAAAATGGACAATCTATCTGAAGCTGATAATTAGTACTGTTATTTTTGCCTAAACTATCGATAATTTATCAATAAAAATAGGTTTCCCTTAATCCGTAAAGAACCAAAAAGACAAGACATTGAGAAGCAGTAGTTGTGCTGAAAAATAAATAAAATTGTGCTTTTTAGGCGACAAGGCGGTTAAAAGGCGTCTTCCTTTTCTCCACGGACGATTTCTGAAGTACTTTACCATATTTCTTTTTCCTTCTTTCTTCAAAATTCGTACGCCTTGACTCAGCCTCGTCTGCTGTACAAAATAACTATTGTGACTTATATACAAAAAAATAAACATATTATTAAATATACAATATTTACAACGTTTCACAATATATCCTGTTCTGGCATAACAAGAGGGTAAAACCTTAAATTCTTTCTTTGGTTGTACATAATTACTGAAGTATATTACAAGGAGAAGTGAAGTAATTATTGTTTTAAAATATAACCTGTGAAAAAGATTATAATAGATTGAATTATTTACATTGTAGTAGATTGATTAATAAAATGTACAATTAGACATTAAATGTGCCGAAGCAAAGCTTGTGGAAATGGGTAGGTAAGAGTTGTTACGGTACATGTGTGATGAGATTTCGGAGAGGCGTTTGAAATAATTGATTGACGTGGGGTGCGAAACCAGGGTGGGCCGATGAAGCTGGACCCTCTTTTTGGGCGACGGAAGCTTCCTCCGACCACCATTCCGTAAGGCGGCGGAGAAAATACCGGGAAGGAATCGTCCAGCGAAGGGACTCTATGGAGTTCTGAGGCGGGTGGAGACCCGAAAGACATCCTCTGCGGTTCCAGATAGCAGTCGAGGCTACGGCTGAGAATCGCTGAAGTTGGCGACGGTGCTTGGAGAAGTCCAGGAAATTTGGGAGTCTCCTCTTCCACTGGGGTGTGAAATCCCTGCGGTGATGTCGGCGATGAAATACTCGGTGTCGAATCTCTTGCTAGTGGAGCTGCCTCTTCTACCCCACCACATAGTACACGTAAACATATCATTTGATTTCAGAAAAAATGGGAACATTTAAAAAAATATGAATTATGTTCACTCCTAAAAATACTATTACAACCCAGCACGCAAAAACAAAGTCTGCTAGGTCCAATGGATTTGGGGTGCATTGCATCTCCAAACGCTGTAGACCCTGTATACTTTTTAAAAAATCCAATCAAATTAAATCATACAACAGGTTGCTAATTGTCAATGAGATACAATTTTTAAGAAAAATGTAATTATTTTGATGAAAATACAGACCTTTACTGTGGCTTCCTGGTTCTTGATAGTTGGGCCCATGTAACTTTTTCTGTGAGGCTTTAATTCTGTCCATTTTACTCTTTATCTTCTCAAGCAACTGTCTTTCTGACTCCCGCTGAAACTCCACCTGTTTATTGCTTAGATCTTCGATGAGTTCTGCACCTCTAAAAATATTAATTGGGATAGATTACAAGGCTAGCCAAGGGGAGAGGATGACAAGGGAGTCTCAGCTGCCATTACCTTGAAGCAAGAATGGCCATCGCTTTAGCTTCATCAATCATCCGCATAAAGTAGTGACTTGAAAACAATCTTCTTTGAATAATAAGCAATGCGAAACACAGTCCATCCCAAGCAAGTCCGACTTCTGAGCGTGGCACAACACATTCAGCAACATCTAAAATTTTAAAATGTAACAACCATAAAATCAAAACCATCCATACCTGGCGAAGCAGAAACCACAGTTTTTTCAAACTTCTCAATACAAGCTATCCCTAAAAGCTGGACTAACCAACAAGCATATGTTTCAACTGTAGCAATAAAAACGCAACCCACAATTTGAAGTATCGTTTTCAAAAAAATCACTCCAATATTATACGCGAATAAAAAGTTCCACCTGAAATAACAAAAATAAATAATTTGAACACTAGAATTATGTTACCAAACAAGGATTGTCTTTATTGGCCTTAAATATAAGTCGTTCCCTTGCCAAAGAAAAATAAAAGCACCAATGAGATATCCAAGAGAAAAAAGGTTAACACGATTCGTCCCCGCCAGGAAAACCAATGCTAAACAAATCCAAAAAGAAGCAGCAAACATGGTCCTTTTAACAACGTCCAAAAATGATCTAAAAAACATCTTTTAGAGAGAAAAAAGAAATTAAAAGTAACAACCTTGTCACTGAGAAAAAATCAGGGACAGGATTTACGAATCCTTTTTGCTCAAAATCTTGAAGAACGGGCTTATTGCTCCCTCCAGCATATTCTTCATTTCTATGCCGCTTTTCAATATTGAACACTAAAGCCTGTCTACTTACAAACAAAAGTACAAAAAAATCACCTTAAAAAGAAATTAGTTTTAAAGAAAACATAATTTTTTCGTTATTACAGATTAGCTTATATGCCTTCGGAGGATGATTACGATCAGGGAAGAACATCCAGTTTCGCAGTTTTTGCAATAATTCAGATTGATTCCAAGGAAAAACTGAAGCAAATAAATAAGAAAAAAAAAATGATGTAGAAATATTACCGATGCATAGCATAGGAGGGGCACCAACTGAAAAAGTATATTGTAATGGAATAGTCACGACGATAAACATCGTGAAGAATGGCCAAAGTTTTGTAAGTCTTTTTCTATTTGGTGTTCCCAAAAAGCATAAAAATAAAGCATAAAGCGATGCGTAGAAATCCATCCTAAGTCCGATCAGTGCGACTATTGATATTAACGAAATCTAAGAAAAAAACGTTTAGAACACATAAACATCTAATCATGATATACCTCAACGCCAAACCGATAAAATCCGTAGTTCAGCAAGTACATCAAACAATGAGGAATATCTTTGTCGACATCATTGTGAGTAATACGTGGGAACATAACAAAAGGTCGGTAAAGCTGCCTCCCTTGCATATGTCGCTGAAATTTCTGACGTCGCAGAACCACAGCATGGAATGTAATCACAATCAAAACTCCTTGAAAGAAAGTATTAGATTGATTACATTTAAAACAAGAAAGAACATACCGATATAACCTCTTACTAAATAAGGTAGACTTTCGTCAGCGGATGTTTTACGAAAACCGAGCCACTCAGCAGAATTTCGTGTCGAATTATCCTAAAATTAGTTCAAAATTGAGCCCAATAAATAAAAAAATTTACCTCTGGGCAATAAACATCCCATTGTTGATGGCTTATATAATTAATTTGATAAACCATTTTAAGTATAATCAATGCCGACATAACAAGAGAGCAAATATGAGAGACCATGATTTGCATAGAAGTTTTTAAAAGGACGCCAATTACGACCAAGACGACAAGTGCGAAATGTATCGCACAAACCTAAGTAAAAAAATTATAAAACAAAAAATGAAAGTAAAATTAACAAACATCATTTGCTGCCAGAAGCATGATTGAAAGCATGACAAGTTTTAAAAGATGAAGCTCTAAAAAGAGCCAGATGTAATTGGCAACAACGCCACATTTTGATAAAAAATCTGAAATAAAATAATTAGAATTCAAAAAGGAAGAAATTTCAAGCAATTTACTTTCTTTGAAATGGCTTCTCTTTCTTTCGCCATTTTCAGAAGTTATATCAACAGCAGTTGACGGCTTCCTGGCCATACTCGTTCCCCTAAAAAAATGAAGTTAGAACTTTTATTGGAAAAAAAAACTTGCAGAATTTTACCTGCTTTTTATATCTGATATTGCAAGAAATTCATTATGAAAATAGTGAACTTGAACAACTGTAATTATGACAAATACAGTCGGTGTAAGTAATTTTACAAAAAGTTCTTTAGTATCGAATCTTTCCAGGCCGATGTCTTTTTGCCTAAAACTAAAAGTTAACGATTTCTCATAATTTTTAATTTACATACAGCTGCAAAGGTATTTTGAGGTACTCTTCCCAATATCTGTCGAAATTGTCGAATTGATATGTGTAAGTTACGACAAGTACAATCATAGAATAAATGATAAGGACGAGCCAAAAGCTATACATCATATTCCTCCACATACTCCAGTTAAACTGGAAAATGATTAGTTTTGATTTTAAAAAATAATTAAGGGTTACTTGAAATGTGAGGATGAATAGAAGAGCCATGGACATATAAACTATTCGTATGAGGGTGATTCTTTCTCCGGCGATGCCGATGGTAAAAAGTATACTTGCAACAACCCAAATCCAAAATTTGACCAAAATCCCACGGCAGATAATTCCAAAGTTTTCAACAAACGCGCTAGTTTTTGATGCACCAGATGGAGGAACGGCTGAAAAACGAATTTAAAAACGAAAAGAATGATTTTAGGTAGAAAACCTGCTGGGCCAAGTCCGATTTGAAAAGGAGCCGCAATATCAGCAAGAGTAGAACGATTTCTGGCTTCCCATTTTTCTTGATTGTGTTGCTTCAATGTGATCCAAAACATCAACGTGAATAAGCTCTAAATTGAAAATTAGTTTTCAATAAATAGTATTTTTATTTATTACTTTTATGGTTAATGGCAGTATTGGAAAATGAGCAATTTTTTCGAATCCGATTTGCTTAAGGTTGAGCCCGCTGATCGTCTGAGGGAGCTCTTCGTCCGTTAAATCCATACCGTAAATATATTGAGCGATGAGAAGGCAGAGAGCGTACAAAACTAAAAACGGCGAACAGCGAAGCATCACTTTCCGCTGATTTGGCACAAGCCAGAGAAGACTCGCCCACAAAAGAAGGACGAAAGTGAGCCAACTATGATATGTGATACTCCAAGCCTTCAAAAACCATCATTTAAAATCATGAAAAAGCAATTTAGAATATATTTACCATCATACTTATGTTGGCTGCTAGATAGGAAGACTTGGTGACTAATTGAATCGCAGACAGACTCACATTCAAAATGACTTCAAAGAATCCTGAATTTTCTAA
This sequence comes from Orius insidiosus, assembly GCA_014119065.1. Taxonomy (NCBI): domain Eukaryota; kingdom Metazoa; phylum Arthropoda; class Insecta; order Hemiptera; family Anthocoridae; genus Orius; species Orius insidiosus. The sequence goes on from JACGAQ010000165.1 coordinate 48,580, forward strand.
AATCCAAAAACAACATTTAAAAACATTAAAATCTAATATACTCCATTATTATGATCCAGGATTAAGGTAAAAGGAATGATAGGATTAAAGAGATTCTTTTAATTTAAAAAAAAGTGCCTTAACTAAAAACCTCAATTAGTAAAAAAATTAAATGTTAAAATTTATGAAAGCACCTTCTTTATTTTTTGTTTTATGACGTTTGATGGGTTTAAGTTCGATCGATTCGGCAGCTCCTTTTCTTCCTGGAATAATTGTGCGATAGGTAAAAATAAAAGGAAATAAAATAAAAAGGGAAATGAAGGAATGTGCATTGCAAACCACGATTTTTACCTTCGTCGGATTTGTCATCTGTCGGTTCTGGGAGTTCTGTTATCGTCACATTTCCTCGATCATCCACGACTCCTTTTCTCCCATGTTTTCTCGTGAAAGAATCCTTCCCTCGAATCAACTAAAAATAAATTAATATTCTGAATTCAAAATTTAAAAAAAGGGGGGTAACAACAAAAGCAGCTTGGCGTAAAGAAGAAAAGCTAGAGCAGACAATGATCATGCATAGAACATTGATAGCAAAGTAATGAAATTTTAAAAAAGTTATAAAGAACTTTCTTAACTTGATCTGACTTCGAACGTGGTATCCAGTATACTTCCTGAGAAGTCAACTAGATTAAACAAAATACTTACATAAATATTTCATTTGAATTTATGAATATTAGCTTTGTGATCAAAAAGGCTTAAGAGAGCAACAAAAAAAATCTGATGTACCATAAATTATGATGACTACATATTTGGATTTTAGGAATACTTTTAATTTTAAGAATAATTTTAAAAATCCTAAGCCTTCAAATCACATCATTTTAAAAACACAAGATGAGGGAGTAGAGGAGAAAAAAAAATTGTCACCTACAGGCGTTGCCTCAGTCAACGCCACAGGACTAGATAAATCCTCCGAGCGCCTAGTTGGATCCTAGAACAGAACATAGAGAGAAAAAAAAAAAGAAAGAAAAAATGCTTAGCCATAACCCGTTTTTCATGCGATTTTACAATAGCCGATATATTACAGCTATTCAAAAAAATTATAATACAGTTTATTAAAATTTTATTTACAAAGGGTGCACTTCACGAATTTATGGCAGTGAATTTTTTTTTCCAGCTTTATTTTTCTTTTTACCCTGACTTTCCGAGTGGCTGAACGCCAACGGTTTGTCTGGTTACGGAGAAGTTTCCCTTTTTGAGAGAGTCGGGTACTGAGCTGTCGAGTCATTCCCGTCTCTTTCAAATTTTCATCCTAAATAATAATTTGTTTAAAATATAACCTTAGGTATTAATTAAGAAAAAAATAAATTAGTTAGTAAAGATAGAAAATAGTATGACGTTAGTAGAAAAGCGACTTTTTCCACCACCAAAAATAAATTAGATGATAGAAAATAGTACTTTAGTAGAAAAGTGACTTTTCCCATCACCAACTTTAGTTTAACCTTTGAGTTTTCACTTAACCTAACCTAGGTAACCTTCTAAACTCAAAGGTTTAACTTAATTTAATTTTGATTAAGAATTATAAAGAAGACTCACTGGAGTGTTTATTATGAGGCTTGATTCAAAATAAAGAACGTAGTAGAGCACAATTAAAATGAAAGGGTTCACAAAAAAATCCCAATCTAAATCCACCATTTCTGACACTCGTGGCTCACTGCAGTCTGTCTTGAGGAGAGCAGTTAGACCGAGATATCTAAAATAAAATATAAAATAAAACAAATAAAACAATAAAAATATAACCTTGGTATTCCACTGTCACTCGGTAAAAGTTCTTGGGCCCACTGCATCTGATAGAGGAACAGCGAAATTACATGGGAGGCTATAAAGACCAGCAAAAATCTGCAAAAATACGCGAACCCTTTTCCTAAAGATTTGTTGAATCCCCAAAGAGTCATTATGATGAGAAAAGATATAAAATAAACTCCATTGAGCGCGCTCGGTCTGATGATTCCAGCCACACATAATGTCATCAGGCATAAATATTTTCCTAAAAAATAAATTGATGAAATGTATGTAAAAGAAGATGATTTACCAAGAGTGATTAGACGAGAAAGAGTTCGAACTTTATTGTTACTTTCCGGTTCGGGTGGCGGCTCTGAAATTGGAACAAGAAGATCCTCGAACAGGAAAGGATTTAACGATTTACAAGCAGCATGAACAACTAAAGTTGTCACTAAAATTATTATCTCTGGTACTATCGTTCTTGTGGTCGTCCAGAGATCTAAATTGTCTAAACGTATCAAACCAGCGTATCTTAAATATCGTTCAATCATGCTACCTAAAAAAATTTTTCTATTATTATTTTAATACTTTATTCTATACTTACATGGCGGTTCGACAAGGTGGCCATATGGAGGGTTGCTGATTAAAACTATCTGAAATGCGAATGACCCGAGCATATTGATTATAGTTAAACATAAGACGAATTTTTGATAAAATCCAGTCCAGCCTGAAAAAATATAAATTTTATTATAGCATAAAGCACAGAAAAAAGGCTTACCCAACATAGTTTTGACTGTAGGAATAGGAACTGTCGGATTGAGAAAAAGAAGAAATAAATATAAAATTGACTGGGCATTTTGGCGAAGAGTAGCTCCTGGAACAAAAAATTTAAAATTGAGAGGTCGAAAAAGTTAAATAGGATCTGTCCAGCTGGACATTATAAATCAACTCCCCCCCCCCAAAAAAAAACCAGCTTGCTGCAATGGATTCAACTAACTCATGTATTTTTTATTGAGAGAAGTTATACATAATTTTTTTAGGCCTAAAAGGATCCAAAATTTTAATTTAAAATTACACTAAAATGACTTTTAAATGATAGGAAAAATTTATGTACATAGTGTTAGAAAAATAATGATTATAAAGGTAGGGATATTAGTTACGGTTGGCGTATTGGTTTTTTGAGGCAGCCTGAGAAGAACGACCTTCTTTGTAGCCTCCCACTTTCGTAGTGAAACAGTCTAAACTCGAATTCCCAGAGTCATCCACCTTTGTGTCATTCGTAAAACTTCTTTCTCGGAGTTTATTTTCAATTTAAAATTTTAAAAAAATCTAAAAATGGAAACCCTTTTGGCCATCCGCTGCAACGATTTCGTTATGATCGCCGCCGACATGACAAACGCCCATAGCATCATGGTCATGAAAACCGGTAAAATTTCCTCATTCAAAATGATTTCTTTAATTACTTCTTGTTTTAGATGAAAAGAAAATCTACCCGGTGACGGACAAAATGATCATGGGAGTTATTGGGGAAAGCGGAGATTCTCATCAATTCGCCGAGTATATCGTCAAAAATATGCAACTTTATAAAATGAGGAACGGCTACGATCTCAAGCCAAAACCAGCTTCGCATTTCATCAGGCAAAATCTCGCCGATTACCTTCGTAGCCAGGTAATTTCATTTATTTTTGGGAACATGGGTTCCTATTTTATTAATACGTACACCCAAGATGGTGAACTGTCCTAAAAAATTGTGGCGAATACGCTATTTTTATTTTCCTGAACCTCTGAAAATAAGGGGCAGATAGTCAATTTTGTGTAAAAAAAAAGTATTCTCCATTTGTGTTTTCTAGTTAAGTTTGTTGGCTTTTTATTTATAATTGATGCTCCTCCTTCAATCAAATGAGTCGATAACTAGTAATGCAGAAGGTTGCTCGAATTCGTAATAGATGAATACTCGGACAAAAAATTAGTAAAAAAAAATGAAAATTAGTTTCTTAGGTAAATTATAACGGATTTTAGGGTGAAAAACGCTAAAATTTGGTATTTTTTAAAGTTGTACAAATAGGTCATATGAATAGTCAAATTAACTTGAAATTTTGCGTAGATTACAAATCTGAAAAAAAAAAAAAAAAAAAATAGGGGTTTTCATTTAAAATAACGAAGTTCCTCTCCCTCTGGGCCACCCTGTACACCAAAATCAAAATCCTTCAATTGCACTAAAATCTTCGTCAAAAAATAAGGGGTTTTCATTTAACTTTTTTCCGATCTTCAATAGTTTAAATAATAAAAGGATCCATTACTTCTCCACTGTGTATATCTGAAATGAAAACCACAATAGAAAGTGATATTGCTAATATTGGGGTACATGTTTGCTAATTCTGTCTATAGCATATGTTGTAAGCTTGAAGTAAATTAATGGGGGAAAATGTTTAGACGCCGTATACTGTCAATATTCTTCTGGGAGGCTACGACAGCGAAGAAGGAGGTCAACTCTTTTTCATGGATTACTTGGCGACCTACCAAGAAGTCCCTTATGGCGTCCACGGTTATGGCGGTCTTATGGCTTTCAGCATTCTAGATCGCTATTGCAAACCTGGTAAAATAACCCTAAAAACATGAATTTTCGTCTTTACATTTTGTTTTTTTAAGACATGACTGTGGAAGAGGCGTACTCCGTTATGGAAAAATGCGTCGCTGAAATTCAAAAAAGGTTGATCATCAACCTTCCGAATTTCCATGTTAGAATCGTCGGAAAAGACGGAATTCAAGATTTGAAAGATATCACGAGCAAAGATCTCGCAATAAAAGGAGCCAATCTTTAATTTAAAATCATTTCATATTTTACACTTTTTTTTTTGTAAATAAATAATATTCTTTAATTTTTTTTTCTATTTTATTGATTCCTCAATGACTAACAGGCGTTTGAACCCCAGTTCAATCAATGAAGTTACGCTATAGGGCAAAGGCACTAACCTTTATCTTCCTGGAAAAAGGTTACTGGGTCCTATCTTCATTCAAAAATTAAAACAATTACGTTATATTACGACAAAAAAGTACTAGTTTTCCAATGAAAACTTCCTTAAAGAGAAGGAACAATATAGGAGGGGAAGTATACTTAATTTCAAGTATTATTGAATTTAGAAAAGAAAAAAAAAATTCCAAATTTTTATTTTTTGTAAAAAATATTTTGTCCAAGTATCGAGGTCAAAATAGTGAGCTTTCTGCCCAAGGGATGTCACTCTCGCAAAGGGTGAAAGCACCAAATTTCTCCCTACAAATTTTTTTTTTCACCAAAAACTCGTAAAATATACAAGGAGTATTTGGTGTAAATCCCACCAACCGTTTTGCCGCAGCGCATTTTAAAAATTTCAAATGTGCAAATCTCCACCATTTTTTCGAAATTCAAAAATCGCCCTCGTTACATTCAAAATTAGGTGAAAATAGGTTGAAAACCGTGGCCGTGAAGTGCTACGGATGGCCGGCCGGGACCACAGACTAAGTTGAGATCGATTTGACCCTCCGGGGTCTGGAAGACCCTTCCCCAAAATCCCGACGTGGAGGGTATCACAAAAACATCTTTACGGAAGTTAAAACAAGGATTACCACTGAAATATTTAAATTCAACCCGGATAGGGCACCAATAAATACGCCACAGAAAAAAGAAATCTCGTTTGCCAAAGCACTTAAAATTCCAAGAATATGCGTTATTAAAAAGGCTATTTTCAATTTTTTTTATTTATTTCCAACAGGAAGATTTAAACATTTTGCATAAATAAAAAACGAACTCAACACCCACGTTGTAAAATGCCGAGATTTATTTTTAGCACTTTTCTCACGTTTCCGCTGTTAAAATTCATGTGTTCTTGGGTGGTTTTTCGTAGCTTATAATTAATTTTTTAAATCCCAACAATCAAAATACAAAATATATCTTCACTTATTAGTATTCTAGTATTGGCCTTAGGTGGGCGTAGATGTCAAGGGTTTTTAATTTCTCGTGAGGTTAAGAGAGGAGGGTTAATTGACAGAGGTTGCCTTTCCCGCGATATGACAGAGGGTAAACATCGGGGCGAAATCGGTTTATGTTTACTCTTCCCCTAATCTACTAAAAACCCTGATAAGAATCACTCATTTGGTTGAGAGACTCCGATTAATCACAGTGAAGCAATTTAGGTAATTTAATCTCGTATGACATTATTTCCGGCAACTTTTATCCGCATTAAACGAGTTATAATGTAAATCTGATGACGTATTTTAATAAATAATTCAGTAAGCACGTTTTGAATGTTTCTGGTAAAAACTTCCGATCTGCCAGTTTTTGAGATTAGGGAATGGAATGAAAAATTGGTTTTTTGAGGAGATGATTGATAGTTTTTCTTCCACGCAGTTATTAATGTTGTTCTTGGCTTCCATCTAGGCAAAGTATCGATTCGTTGGAAGCTTAATGGTAAATATTAACAGTCACTCAGAATCAGGAAGCTACTCTGAACGATGGCTCTTCCATTAGCTTTCTTTTCAGGCGGTTTATCACGCGAACCTAATTTTTTTTCTTCTTTCATCTGATATATTTTTTCATCAATCGTTTAGACAAATCAAAACTAGTGATTTTTATGCAATTCGTTTCAGCGATTTTCACGCTTTCCTCTTCATTGGTGCCCCTCCTTCGACCTTTTCAGTTGTCCTTGTCAGAAGCTCAATGTCACTTTTTCGCTACGAATCTACGATAAACAATTTTCACACTCAAATAAAATAAGAACCTCCACAATTTTGCACCAAAAACAAAGAATAATAACGCAAACGCCACTTAAACTATAAATTAAACTCTAATTTACCATCTAAAAACAATGAAACACGCCAATTCCTCAGTTATAAAACCGCAATAGGGGCGAAAACTCTAATTAAAAGACTCAACCACCGAAAGTAGCGACAAATAATCATTTTCTACAATTATATTTTTTGTAGAGGGAAAAAAAAAAACCTTTTAAGGACGTTAAAAGGGCGAAAAATCAACCCTCTGTAAGGGTAAAAATCAAGTCGAAAGAGGTAAGAAATCGATACCTAAGGTGGCACTGTCCTAGATCCATCCGTCAAAAAGATAACACAAAAAAATAGCTTAAAACTCTTCTTATATAAAAAAGTGGCAAAGAAAAAATAGAACAGATCGATTTCCGGTTTCCAGTAAGTTGATATTGATTCTATCTTTGATCAATATTTTTTTTTGTGGTGCAGCATGACAAAATTTATTTTTAGAAAGGTGAATGCGCTCAAGTTCTAATAGGTTCCAGGTTTTATATTTTACTGTCAGTTTGAGAAATTAATCCTTACTTATAAAAATAAAAAAGAAATCTTTTTTGAGCGTCCTACTTTATTGTTAGTAGAAAACATTAGTAGAAATTCACTAGTCGATAGCTAAACAGCACAGAAAAAAATAAATCTCGTCTGGGCGCGTTTTTCTCTTCATGGGGGACCCCCTTTTAAAATCAAAAGAAAGTTAATGTTATACCCTTGACTGCAGGTTTTAAGAAGTCTTCTCAAAATGACCACTGGTCTTCATGCTTTTTTCCAGGAACCGCAATTTTCGTTGGATTTTCACCAAATATTCCTTTAGGAATTTGGCAAAATTTTTTATAGTTCTTTGTGGATTGTTGCAAAAGATTTAAAGATGATGGGTCCTAAAACCTCGGAAAACCAAGTTTTTCTTGATTTTGATATGAGTCATGAGTGTCATGACAAACTTAAATGATTATTCCACCGCGAAATTTACCAACGCAATAGGGATTTCCTTATCATTCGTTATCATATATCACCTTCATAAATCAATAACGAGAAAATTAAAAACACTTTTTTCCGGTCGTATGGAAGTACATACTGACAAAGAATCCATATTATTTATTTTTTTCTGTTTGAAAATACAAATTTTTCCTAGATAATGTATCTAAAAGTTGATAAAATAATTTAATTGATAATTTTTAGTCTAAATTTATAGATGAGTATACGCTAAACGATTTTTCGATATCCTCTTATTTAATTAATATTATTATGGCTTCGAAGTAAAATTCAAATATTTTCATTCATACTATCGTAGAATAAACGTTTATTTACCTAATCTGTGATTTCAGATTAGAGAATTAATTCATATGCCATCACGATCAATTAACTTCCTTAAAGAAGTTATTGTGATTCACTACACGTCGGGTTTTTGGGGATGGATCTTCCAGACTCGGAGGGTCAAATCAAAAACTGATTTCAACTTTGTCTGTGGTACCGGCCGGCCGTCATTCCCCCTCGTTTATACTTTCCCTCCCTTGTACTTCCCCCTCGGTTATACGTCCCCCTCCTTTGTACTTCTCTCTTCCATATACCTACTTCCCCCTCCTTTATTTTTATTTCTCTTCAAGGAAGTTTTCGTCGGAGCTCTTCAAACTAGTACTCTTTTCCTCTTTTGAAGGATTCCCTATTTTAAAATTAGCAACCTGGGGAAAGAGTTGTACAATAAAATTACATCACTATATAATTATTGCAAAATTTACCTCAACTGCATCACTCAGCGATTAATAAAGGTTTTATATTTTTGCAAAAAAAAAAAAAAAAAAAAAAAAAAAAAAAAAAAAAAAAAAAAAAAAAAAAAAAAAAATGTAGAAGATAACCTTATTTTCTAAGGTAAAACGATTCTCTTCAGATGAATGATTACATATTAAGAGGCTTGACGCAATCTGTCTAGACTAAGTACGTATCTAAAATGCCAAGCTAAAAATAAAATCAGGAATATTTGATATTGTAAAATTATGCGGAGTAAGGAGACAAATTAGAAGAAAACGGTAAATTTCGATTTTTCTTTTCCCCACCCCGTTCTTCCTACCCTCGAAAAGGAAAGAAACTGTGCCAAAGTCCGGCCTTGAACCCCGTAGTTATTTCGCCGACACACTTCCCAAAACCGATTTCTTATACTTTCGATTTCAAAATTTTTTTTCAAATTTTCTAATCCGATTTTTCATAACTCCCATAAAATCTTGGAAGGAGGTCGCATCCGATATAGAACAGAACGATTCCAAGAATTTTTTCGGTTTAAAACTAGGACAAATTTTGGCTTCTTTGATCGCGATATCGCATGATGGCTCTCGTCATGTTATGGCTTTAATTACATACATTTTCGTACTCTCGCCACGATAAGAATCCAATTATGATTTCAAGGGAATTAAGTAGAAAAGCTAATTAATATAATGGCAAACGAGGGCCCAAAAAATTTTTCCTAGATAGCGACATCCATTTATAGATTAGAAACATATTATAATCAATGCTCAGAAAAGTACTCGTTTAAAGAGCTTCCAACAAAAACTTCCTCAAAAAGAAGGCACAATATAGGAGGGGGAAGTATTAAAGAGGGGAAGTATAAAGGAATGGGAAGTATAAAGGAGTGGGAAGTATTAAAGAGGGGAAGTGTAAAGGAGGGTAATTATACTTAGGGCTCAGAAAAGAACTAGTTTGAAGAGCTTCCAACGAAAACTTCCCCAAAGACAAGGAACAATATAGGAGGGGGAAGTATAAAGGAGCGGGAAGCATTAAAGAGGGGAAGTATAAAGGAGGGGAAGTGTAAAAGAGGGTAATTAATAATTATACTTGGGGCTCAGAAAAGTACTAGTTTGAAGAGCTTCCAACGAAAACTTCCTCAAAGAGAAGGAACAATATATGAGGGGGAAGTATTAAAGAGGGGAAGTATAAAGGAGTGGGAAGTATTAAAGAGGGGAGTATTAAAGACATATCTCCGCCATTTTTGCGAATTTCCAAAAAAGCTCTTGTCATTTTTTAAGCTGCTACATAAGGAAGAACCTGTAAAAAGGTGAAAATCGGATGAAAACTGCGGCCGTGATGCCCGAATGAAATTTGCGACGGACGGCCGGCACCATAGACAACCTCATGATCGGCATAGATTTTCCTCTAGGGGGTTTGGAAGACCCTTTTCCAGATATCGAACCGCGGAGGGTATCACAATAACTTCTTTGAGGAAATTTAAAAAAAAACGAATTTAAACAAAACATAATTTGTAAAACACTTTTAATTATAGGTATGTGGCAAGTTATTCATATGAGTAAAAAATCGATAAAGACGACGTGTTTAGACAAAAAAAACCTTTCATTAGCATAAATTTTGTTAAAATGTCCTGAGATGTAACTAAACTTTAGGGGTAGCTTTGCGTCCGCCTATTCTGACGACTGACATTTACCATCTCCTAATGCCACCATAGCCTTTACTCTCCAAATTAACTTCGACCGATAAATTTACAATATAGGCGCCCTTTTGTCCAAACATTTTTTTTTTCCTTCAAACAAACGGACTTATGAAATAAATGTAATTTTTACAATTAAATCTCTAATTGATGAAAAGAATCTATAGGCCCCACTACCGCAGGAAGATAAATGGATATATCGCCATGAAAGAGACGTTTTCTTTGAAACTGTAAATCGGTGAACATAAATCAAAATGCATCAATTGTGAGAAATTAACATTTTAAGTGAACTTTATCGCGTTTATTGAATTGCTCAATAAAAGTTATCTTCATATTCATAATCATGACATGACATTGCCAAGGGAGTAATTTACATGTTGTACATGTCATAACGAATCTAAAAAGGAAAAAAAAATGTTTCACGCAATTTTATAGACTACACCCAATTATAAATTCCAACTGAAATACAATTTAACTTTCTTAAAGAAGTTACTGTTCTACCCTCCATGTCGAGTTTTTGGGGATGGGTCTTCCAGACCCAGAAGGATCAAATCGATTATGGATCTATATCGACCTCAACTTTGTCTGTGGTTCCGGCCGGCCGTCAATCTTCCGTCATTTTCACACAATCTTTCTTAGTCGGTGAACAAGAATGTAACAACGGTGATTTTTGAATTTCGAAAAAATGGCGGAGATTGAAGTTTTAAAAATTCACTGCGGCCGAACCGATGGTCTAATTTTTACCAAATACTCCTAATATTTTTTACGAATTTTTGGTGTAAAAAAAAATTATTAGTAGGGAGAAATTTTAAACTTTCACCCTTTGCGAGAGAGTCATCCCTAGGGCAAAAAGCCCATTATTTCTACCTTGACACTAGGAAAAATTGTCGAACAAAACACTCAGAAAATTTTTTGAAAAAAAAAATCGAAAAAACTGAAAACTTTCAAAACAGAGGGGATAAAATCGAACAAAACTTAGAAAATTTTTGAAATAAGAATGGAAACATAACTTTGAAAATTTTACGAAAAAAATATTGGAATTTAGAAAAATAAAAAAAAACATCCCCCTCCTTAAACTTCCCCCTACGTTATACTTTACCTTGTAATACTTCCCCCCTTTAATACTTCCCCCTCCTATATTGTTCCTTCTCTTTAAGGAAGTTTTCGTTGGAAGCTCAAATAAGAATTTAATTAAACACTAGTATTTAATTACGATTTCAAACTAGTATTTAATTACGATAACTTTTGGGTAGGTACTTACCGGACAGAAAAGAGAGCGGAAGGACAACCCCTTGTAAGAGAAAAGATAAAACCCAACGAGTCATCTCGATTCTGAAAAAAAAAATCAAGTTATCATAAGGGTCTTAGCATAAGGGAGCTGAATAGTAGAGGACAATAGTATTTCAAATAATCTAAAACGACTGAGTGAATACAGCTAGCATTTTATATCCATTCTAGCATTTCCATAATAATTATCCATAATAATTTCATAAATAAAATTCTATATGTAAAATCCCCTCAGTTGCTTCAGATGCAAGGTATGCTATTTTGCCCATTTACTTGAATTAAGAACGATATTAAAGGGAAATGTCCCAAATAGATTAATGCAGTTAAATCTTATCAAGATGAAGCAGAAAATCGCAGTTTTTAATTGGAATAACTACACCTACAAAGACAACTGTGATTATTGACATCGGAGGTTTTCTCTCATTTGAAAGAAAAAAAAAATTATTTCCAAAGATTACACAAGGCCATGAGCCTTTTGATTGTACATGTAGGTTAAATTTTTACAAATATAATTTCACAGAAGTTTGCAGTTTTACATATATTTTACTAGTTATGAATTTGGCAATATTTTTATTTTTTTTATGGTAAAGGTGGAAAGGAAAAGGAGAGGATGTATGAGCGAGAGGGTAGCAGTGGGAAAAGGATCTTCTAAATCGCCACCAAATTGACATCCTATAACATTTTTGTTTAAATTGATCTATGATTGATAAATCGCTTAATTTAATTTTTTTAAAATCGTTTTTGTAAGGCAAGATGTCACCATTCCATCCTGGGTTTCGGATTCATGATGAAACCTGCTTAAGAGCCTAAAATTTTTCTTTTTATTGTGATTTATTTCTTTGAGAAAATAAGTTCGAAAAGAGATTGAAGTTTCCCTCCAAATATAAATAACCAGTCATGCAAAAAAGAGAGTGCATCCTTTAAAGTAAACCGGTTAAAATTAAACTTTTAAATGAAGGACAGTTTATCAAAAGTATGATAAGAATGTTTTTCAAGTTATATTTGTTTAGATGAGTTTAAAGTGCTTAGAAATGGAGTGATAGTAATGTAAATAAGAAAATAAATTTAAAAAAAAATTATTTTTACCTTTCATACAAAACGATGTTGTGAAAAATAAGACACCCCCTTTTCACGAACTTCCGTCGTTTCACATCCTCGTCTTTTTCGAAAAAGACGCGGGCACGGAAAAAAAAATTGACTCGCTGTTCAAGACTACTCGAGCCTGACTAAAAATTAGAGAAAACGAAAGGGGAGTTCAGAGACCGCGAGTTTAGAGGCCGCGCAGAGACTCGTCAACGCCGAATCCACGAATCGTCCAATCGCGAAAGAGTTTATCTACTCCTTATCACTTTCGAACGTTTACTATCACAGCTGGCCCCCACTTTTAAAATCGATGCTAAACATTCGATTTATTTAAAACCTCACTAAAGCTTCCCGCAGTTTATATTGTGATGCCATGTGGTTTTGTCTCCGAGTTTTCCATATAGTTTTGTTATTATTTCGATTAGAATGGCTGTAGCGAGCAGTTTAGCAACACGTAAGTCATGAAATAATGAAAACTGTTTTACCCTTTTTTTTAGAACTTGTCAACAAGTTGAACGACAATGATGTTACGCTTGATAAAAAACTCGAATTGTGCCAACTAGTTTTCACATCTTCAACTATTCCTATCATCCAAAAAGAAGATATAGTTCTCGACTATATTGTTAGCTGTTTAAAAAGCGATCTTGCTTCAAATGAAAAGGCGAAAAAAGATCTCTTTTCATGCCTCAAACTTTGTATTTCGAGCGATCGAATGAAAAACTTAAAGGGCAACTTAAGACCTGGTGTTGTCGACGGAGTTCTTCAGGTAAAACCTTCATTTTAATGAAGAATGTTTCAATTTTTGTTTTCCAGGTTATTTCATCTGAGAAGGAAATCTGCGTGAATGATACTTTAATTGATATTTTGACGGGGCAGTATTTTCAACGATGGCTTTGCTGTGATGTGCCTGGGCTTTGCTTGCTGTTGAGCTCTTTCTTCAGCAAAACTAAAGATGGTGATTGTCAAGATGCTATCAAAGTTCTTGGTCTTTTTCAACATATCAATCGCATCTCTTTACTCAAAGAAGAGATCAGAGAGCGTTTTGTACAAGAAGTCTTTGAACCGCTTGCATTCGCTTTTTCTCTTTTTAAAAATGAAGAAGTTGAATCTTTCAAGTCTTCAGCAATCACCACTGTTGTTAAGGTATGATCATCTGCAGATCACATGAAAGAGGGTAGAAGCAGCCAATGAACAGAATGTAAGGAAGTCCATCCAAGTAATGAGAAGGATCCCATCGACTTCTTCAACTCCTCCGGCAGTTCAGAAAGCAACTGTCTGAATGGGAGTTCTGTGCTTGTGTGCTCTGTTTACTGGTGGCCTCTACCATCTTTGCTACTTGTTGTTAATTTTCTTTCCAGTTATGATCCCAACAGATTAATTTTTTTTTAAATTTCCAGATCCTTTTGTCTGATATGAGCTTTGTAAATAACTTCATAATTCAAATGAAGTTGCACAGTACGGAGAACATCGATATGACCGAAGGAAAAGACGTTAAGAGCTTCTGTTCAAAAATTAAGAAACTACCAAAAAATGAGAACGTCGATAACGTTTCTTCAGCCTACGTTTTATTCCTTGAAGCAGTCGCCCAGAGCGATTTACAAAAAGAAAATTCCGAAAAGATTTTCCAAGTTTTCATGCTTCTTTGCAAGCCGCTCGGATTACGAGTAGACAAAATGATCTCAGTTTCTATCAGCCCGGTTAAAAATTGGACTCATAAAGACTCATTTAAAGTCATAGGCGACATGATTTGTGTTTTGGAAAAGTTCAATATTCCACTTTCTATCGATTTTGAAACATACACTTCTCAAACTTGGTTGATCAGTTTAGTCGTCGGGATGACCAATATTAATTTGGATTGTTTAACTCCATCTTTGTTGAATATGATCAAAAACTCATTTAATTACAACAATTTGATCATCGAGACATGCATTGATACAATAACGAATGTAATGTTGCGTCCAAAAAGTCAAGAATTGATTCCTTATTATGAAGACTTAATGATAGCCGTTTTCGAAGGATCATCAAAAGCACAACGATTTCAGAAAGTCGTCACTTTGTTTCTTCCCAAGATAAAAAGTGTTCTTAATACTTTTACGTTGGAAGTAACGTTAGACGATGTTTTTCCTAAACGAGTTTCTGAATCTTTTTCTGACATCATTTTTTCTCTCGCTCACTCCCAAGTTTTGGCAATTATGAAGTCATTCCTTTTTCATTTAGAACGCGATTGCTTAGACTACATAAGTTCATCAGGTAAAAAAATTTAAATACAAAAAAATCTTTTTATTTATTTCATTTTTAGATACTGTTGTTGCGACAAATTTTGGAATAATTTGTAAAATGCTGATTCTTATGTTTAACTCTGTGAAAATTGCTGACCACAGCACGCCTGATGTGATACAAGAAAAATTCAACAATCTTATGCACGACCTTGAAGTTCTCCTTGGAAAATTTGGAACAATATTTACAGAGTTTCATGTAAAGTTTAATTTTGACCCCATTTTTTTTTAATTTGCTGTTTTTAGAATGATGATTTACTCAAAAGTTATCTTGAACTTTGCCATTCGTATGGTGCCATGAAACTTATGATGGATGACTATAATTGGAACCCGATGAAAAAATTAACGTTACCAGATAACTACCCGACTAATTTAACCTACGTTCATTCATATTTAGATGCAGATTCTTGGGACGCTATAGCAAACCAAACTTTAAAACATGAAAAGTGTTCAGCAAAGTTTTTTATTGTAATGAACATATTTTTTTGTTCTTTTCTAAAATTTATTTTTTAGTACAAATTGCTGATTCAGAAGATACAAGCGGTTTCGCAGATTGAAGAAGGTGAAGAAGGCCCTGGGGCGCAAGCTGCAAGATACATTCTTGATATATCAGAGACTGCTTGGCTCTGGGATGATATTATCGCACTTTCTTCACATTTTGAAAATAAAGAACTTACTAAGTTGATCCGGAGGCTTGTCCATGAAGCTGGTGCCGATCAATCAATCTGGAAATCTGTTGTTTCCAAAGAAGCTTTTCAAGAAAACCGGTATGTTCTTTTCTTTTTTTTAAATTAAATAATCCTTTTCTTCTGTAGGCGATTAGTCTTGGCGACTGCGTTAAGACATTTACGCAAATGCGCCAAAATTTTGAATGAAACCGATGACACTTTGTTGCCAAATGTTATCTCTTATTTAAACGACGAAGCAATCCTTGAATATGAGCTTTCCATATTGATTGTCGAAGACATGGAACTTGAGGAAAGCATAAAGGAATCTTTGAACAATATGGTTGATGTTATAAACAATTTTCTTTCCAAAGAAAAAAGTTGTTTGAAAAAGATTCCTCATCAAAGGTAGATTTACGGTTCAAAAATGATTTTTTTTAATGAGTATTTTAGCTTTATTGAAGTGATAGAACAACTGCCAATTCACTATATGTCAAGTTCAAGTCAAAATTGCCTGTTTCTTTCGATTCTCTCGCTTTTAGTCGACTTACCTCCAAATGAAAATGTCGACAACTTAATTTTTGACATATTATTCCGTAAGTAAAAATAATAATAAAATTTAGACAAATTTTTGACCACATTTTTTTATTGTTATGTTACAGGAATTGTGTCTTCAATAAGGAAAAACAAAAGTGAACTTCATGGCTCTTTAGATTCTGGATTAGTTTTAAAGTTTTTATCAGAGCGATCCAAAAATTACCCTTTTCGAATGAAGTTTTTAAAAAAATTCTGCAGCATATCCCTTTCAAATTTTTATTCTGCAAAAAAATTGATCAAAAGTGTCTCCGCACCGAATAGAGATACCATTTGGCTCACAACCATGGTCTTAAAATCTTTGCGTCAGGTTTGTTTTTCACATTTTTATTTTTGTGTTATTCTTCATTTATAATTTTAGTACAAAAGTAATGACGAGGATGAAAATAAGAAGCAAATTAATGCAGAAAAATTTATAAATCGCTTGGAACCGCTTTGTGTTTCTGTTTTAAAAGCAGAAGAACCAAATTTGTCTATTTTGGACGATTACACCATGAGTTTAGCTCAATGTCTTTCGAATGAAAGTTCTGAGTTAAAAAGTCTTCTTCTTCATTTGCCAGCTTACATTCAAATTTCTGTATGAAAATATCTTTTTTAAAATGTATTTTGTGCTTATTTTGATTTTTTTTTTTAGATGAAAAATTTTAATGTGGGTATAGAATTGATTTGTCAAGTGATAGCGAATAAAAGTGAACTTGAAGAATACTGCGTGGACAAAAACATGATAAAAAATACATGGAACTTTTTATTTGAAGCTGAAAAGCTTCCCAATGACAGCGTAATCCATTTATTGCTATCGAAATCGACCTCCTCAGAATTTCAGAATATGGTGTCCCTTTTAAACGAGAAACTCGTCAGTAAAAATTAAAATACAGTGGATACATAACAAAAAAAATTTTTAGGAAAGCGAAATTGGGCGACGTGAAGAATCTTTCAGTAGAATAATTTCTTTGTGGTCTCATGTTGTAACATGCGGCCTCAACACAGAAAAATCAAAGATTCGTCAAGAAAATATCATGCGACTTGTCAAACCGTTGATGGAAGTTTTTGCTGGTTGGGCGGAAAATAATTTTGGTGTTGAACCAATTTTTGAGTTTTTGACTACGTTATCGCAGTCCTCTGGGGTAACGATCATTTATTATCTTATTTTATTCATTTATTTTTCTTAGGTGGTGATCAAACCTGTTGTGGTCGACTTGTATTTGTTATCTTTGAGTTCAGTCCCGTTGCCCGGTGAAGATTTGAAAACATTAATAGCAAATTTCTCTTTTGCGGCAGATGCATTGTTTGCTCTTTATTTATATCGTGCAAATTTAATGCTTGACAGACTCCCTGTTTTTCTTCAAAGATACAGAAGATTTCTTTACGCTTTAGTCCCTTGTGGACATCCCAATAATGACTCCTCCATCATCGTAGAAACTACGCTCTGTGCTGACAAATTGGAAAGGTATTTCTGACTGTAGGTTTGACACTTTTTTATTATTTTATTTTTTGTTAGGATCGCCAAAGCAGTTGGAAAACGGCAAAGAGACTTGACAAGAATCGCTCCTTATTTAGTTGCCGATTTATTGGATATATTTGAAAAATATCAATTGCATGCTGACATCAAGGTATTCTGTTTTATTGTGTGTTTCATGCTTATCTTTAATGTTATATTTTCTAGCTTGCCTATACCAACATTACCTATGTATTTTTGAACTTATGTGACAATCATGGCATCACATATTTAGAGGCTACCCTCTCTCCTGCGCTCTTCAAATCTATTCATGATAACTACAAGAAATACTATCGATTTGTTGGAAAAATATGAATTTGTTCCTTTTTTTGTAAAGATGTACGTTATATTTCATATAGTTTTGTAAGTTGAAAATACAATTGTTTTTTCAAGTTTTTTTAACTTCCTTAAAGAAGTCATTGTGATACCCTCCACATCGGGTTTTTGAGGAAGGGTCTTCCAATATCGATCTCAACTTTGTCTGTGGTGCCGGCCGGCCGTAGCATTTTTCCTGGAACACTTCACGGCCACAGTTTTCAACCGATTTTCACCAAATTTTCACACAATTTTCTTTATTTGGTGAACAAAAAACTAACGAGGGCAATTTCTCAACGAAAAAATGGCGGAGATATGTCGGTTTGGAATTTTAAAAAATTCGCTGCGGCCTAACCGTTTGCCCGACTTTCATGAAATACTCTTTTGTATTTTTTTACTAATTTTTGGTTAAAAACAAATTTTTTTTACGTCAATTAACATTTTAGTAGGGAGAAATTTAATACTTCCACCCATTAGGAGAGGGACATCCCTAGGCCAGAAAGCCCATTATTTCTACTTTGATTCTTGGAAAAATTGTAGAACCAAACACTCAGAAAATTTTTGAAAAAAAAACCGCAAATTTTTCTAAAAAAATTGAAAACAAACTTAAAAACTTTTTCACTTTTATATTTGACTAAATGCTTGAAAATATTATTCCCCTCCTTAGTACTTCCTCTTCCTTGTACTTCCCCTCCCTTATACTTCCCCTCCTTTATACTTTTCCCTCTTTTAACTTCTCCTCCGTTACACTTGTTCCTTCTATTTAAGGAAGTTTTCGTTGGAAGATCTTCAAACTAGTACTTTTTCATCTTTGCATCAAAGCAGAAGATACAGTGCTTCATTCTGTATGAGTCATGCGGCCAGTATACAGTCTTCCATATTTTGGCGAAACTTTCTCTAACAAGAATTATTGTATTACCGTCGAATTTGTGCATTTGGGAGTGGCACGTAGCCTACCCTGTCGCTTAAAAGTGAAGTATACATGATATCTGTACGTAGGTAGTAGGTAGTAATTTGAATCTAAAAGGCGGGAACAAATGTATCCGAGAAGAAGCGAAGTTGAACGAATATGCTCGATGACGCTCTTTCGCTCTTCCCAGTCTCCAGAGAGTGGAGAGACCGGAATTGAAATTTCAAGGCCTCGTCTCGGCTCTTTTGCGTCCCCCACCCCCGCCCGCTCTTCTCGAGTTTCTCCCTCCAGCGAGCAGTCTGAGGCCGGTCGCCGACGGGACTCCTCAGTCCCCGCGCTTCCCGTTCTCTTGTTTTTGTTGTTTCTGCCCCGCCTCCCCCTTTCATCATCTTTGTTCTCTAAAATTATGCACGTGAAGTGAAGTGTCAAGTGTCGAAAAGCGATGCCGAGTACTCAGGAACAAGAAGAGGGCGCCGAGTCCGATGGCTCCATTACTTGGGAAGACTTTTTCGGTAAATACATACTCCAATTTTTTTTTCTTTAAACGTTTCTATGCTTCTTCATTATCTCTCTTTCGAACAGTTTACTGATAAATTAACGAAAAATAATTAGTGTTCATGAAAAAGGTAGATAAGTGAAGTGTGTTTTATTTATAAACCACTTTGATGTCTTTGATCTTCACCTTTCTCCTTGTTCATTCAGGTTGCACGATATACTTTTGAAAATAATTAATTATGCTTAAACAATACTCGCTTAGGACTACCACTCAGTATATGTTATAAACATTAAAAGTTCTTATAAACTAAATAACTCAATAACTAAGTAAATAAAATACGTCTTTTTATCTTTGCTAAGTATTTCCCAACTATTACATGATTCATTGGATGGTTCTTGGATCAATCAGGTTCCTCGGGATTGACAGTTGGCACTTTTAATTACTCTGACGTCCAGTTTCTTCTATTCTATCTAGTGTAGAGGCTGAACTCTCCTTATTCAGGATGTTTTTATTTTATTTCTTAGCTGTGGTTACGTGCCGGTTACCTACTTACGGTAGGATTTCGTAAATTTTATATCTTGTGCGTCTTAGCAAACCAGGGCTTTTGCTCTTCAGCACGGGTGAGGATGGATCGGCGGGGTTGTCGAAGAACGAGCTGGAGAGTGGCTTGCATTACCCTTTGCGAGATATACTTCTTGATTCTTCCTTTTGGTTGTACCTTCTGGGCTTTGTAGAAGGTAATGCACATCTCGCAGAGGGTAACGCAAGCCATTCCCCAGCTAGTTCTTCGGCAACCCTGCCTTTAGTTGCACCTCAAGAAAAGTTTTTTTAATCTTCAGGTTCTTGACCACCCACAGTTACTCTTAACTTAAGCGGAGAACTGTCCCTGTTGCTTTGAAAATTAATTTTTGACGTTCTTTAGACCATTTTTTGTATTTTTAAAAATCTACAATACGAGTTGATGCGAGAAAAAAAAATCTGGCATTTAGAGGGTAAATTGAAGAGAAGGGGGTTGATCTTGTGTCCCTTTTCAGAAACCAATCGATATTCTTCAGCTCCCCTCTTGGGTAATGATTCGTTTTCGTCTGGAAGTTGTGAGTCAAGGCCTCACAACGTATGGTCTAATTTTTCCTTTTTATAGATCTTGCTATTCAACAGCGTAAAATGTTGTATTTCCGTATTTGTATTATCCGCCATTACGTTCCTCTTCACATTTTTTCAGACTCGATTTTCCGGTTACGTTATGATAAAATCTGAAAACGTTTTTTTTCCTTAAAGGCTGAATGTTGTTTTCCTGATTTTTTTGGATGAAGTTTTTTTTTATTCGCACTTTAGGCCATGCTATAATTAATTGCGTCTGCCGGGGTTTCTATTTTTGTCGTCATGTAGGTGTAATGAATTCATTGACTCTTGTAAACAGAGACAGTCTTTACGTCAAAAAGGGCCAAAGTTTCTATTCTTCTTAATTCAAACGCACATCTGCCTACGTTTGAAATCAGGACTTGTACCTACACGTACATATTTGGAACGGGGTATGTGGGCTGTTTGAGAGGAAGACGGCTCTTGTGCCTCCTGAGTCCCTTGACCCTCAACCAGGGTGATTTACGTACGAAAGAATATCCGGACGACTTTTTACACGTTTGACGTTCTTTCAGCTTTTTTTTCCCCCTCTCGACTCTTTTCGTTGCACTTGCAAAATAGGCGAGTCGGTAAAAGAACACTTCGTCCACGTTCTTTGAGGCGTTTAAAAACTTGACTACAGCAGCCATCTGGACTCAACCCATTGTATTTTCTAGTCGCCTCACTTAAATTGATGCTTCAGCTTTCTTCCCAAGTTTCAAGACTATCCTAAAAACTCCTTTATCATTCCAGAAAAGGCAGTTTTGCATTTTTTTATTTTGCGCTAATTTTAGGCAGATTTCTTTTTTTGCTGAGTTGTTCATAAAGGCCAGAAAAATTGGTTAAAGATTAGCTCAAAGCTAACCTTGATGTTGGTACAATTGACTTGAGACCCTGTCGAACAGAATAAGAAAAGAAAAAAAAAATTAAAGAATGTATCAATGGCGAAAATCTGGTTTTTGTCGTATTATGTTTCACCACCTATTTAGGCTTTTTTAAGATACTTTCCTTTCAGTCCATTCTACATTAATTATAAAATAAATCTCTTCTAAAAAAAACTAGCTCTTCTTGAAGTACTAGTTTGAAGAGCTTCTAACGAAAACTTCCTTAAAGAAAAGGAACAATATAGGAGGGGGAAGTATAGGAGAAGTTTAGGGAGGGGGAAGTATAAAGGAGGGAAAGTATAAAATTTCAAACGTGCATATCTCCGCCATTTTTTCGAAATTCAAAAATCGCAGACTATTATTCAGCAAACTATTCAGGAAGGTTGTGTGAAAATTTGGTGAAAATCGGTTGAAAACTGTGGCCGTAAAGTATTCCGGAAAAAATGCTACGGCCGGCCGGCACGACAGACACAGTTGAGATCGGTAAAGATCAATATTCGATTTGACCCTCCGGGGTCTGGAAGACCCCAAAAACCCGACATAGAGGGCATCACAATAACTTCTTTAAGGAAGTTAAATGTGGCTCTTTTGGCAGACAGAAGTACACCATACTTACTATGCTAATTGATCTCATGTTCATATTAGTTCTCAGCTTTTTATTAACCAAAAGAAAAAGATTCATAGATCCCTGGCGAAATTCCAACTCTTACTCAGCGGGAGGTTCTACCTCAAGTGTAGGAAAAACATTATAAATAGCGGTTTTATTCGCAATATGCTTTCTGTAATCTACACGCCTTCTTCATTTCTCTGGAAGATTTTCTTGACATATTTAATTACAATATTATGCGTATGATTGACGATATCGGCGCCGTTTAGTCCCTTCTCTAAGCGGAATAAACCTACGGTTATTGTCTGCTAAACGACTTTTTATTCTCATGATTTTAAAATATACATGACGTTTCTTCCCGATAGTTCCATCTTGAACGATTAAAGTAACTACGATAACGAACGAAAACGTTTTATGACATCATTTTTATCAGCTCTTTATGTTCAAAGTTTAAACTCGAAATTAAAAATCAAAAATGGAAATTAGGACATTTGTGAGCATTAATTGGTCCTTCTTGAAAAAAAGTGAAAATCGCTAATTACGTTGACAGGTCTGCTATTATGTCCAATTATGTAGTTTCATTTTTTAGCGGCTAAACTCCGGGCGTTTACCTATTTCTTTTTTATGACAAATTATTTATTATACACTATTTATCTACCTAAAACTGTACATTCTCTTTTTGGAAGCTCCTAAAGGATGTCGTGTGGTTGGAATAAAACTAGTAGAACCTGACATGAATAAAAGGTACTTTTGGTGCTGAAAATTTTCGTCATGTTTTTCTCGATGGAACTATCGAAACGAAAATGTGTGCAGTACTGAAAAAAATGAATTGTGGAAAACATTGTTCGCACGAGTATTTTGCAGTTTTTATCTTTTTCTTTTCTCTTATTTGCAATTATGGCGTTTTAATTGAATAAAAAAAGCAAACGTGGGTTATTGTTGTCTTCTCTATGGTTCTTGCTATTGTATTTCATTTCGTTCAATTCAAAAACTCGAAGGGAATCAGAAATTGATGACAAGGTTCATCCACATCTTTTCAAGGGTTGGCGACTCGTAAAGAAGGAAGTAATGCAAGGTCACTAAGTAGAAGCTGGATAAAACTTTCCTATTATTTTTATTGTGAAAAATTCCTTGGCGGTCACACGAGTTTAGGCGTTATAATCCGCATATAAAAGGTGTCTGCTTTCTCTCTTTTGTTGATCAAAGGAAAGCCTAAAAATTTACTTCTATCTTGTCTTTTTTAGCAGATATTTCCACAAATTCCTTAATTTACGTCTTTTACTTTCAAAAATTTTTTAAAGTTTCTGTCCCACGATGTCCTAGCTTTTAAATATTAACTCCTGCGCCAGCGCACCTTTTACGTGAAACAAAAACACCGT
This sequence comes from Orius insidiosus, assembly GCA_014119065.1. Taxonomy (NCBI): domain Eukaryota; kingdom Metazoa; phylum Arthropoda; class Insecta; order Hemiptera; family Anthocoridae; genus Orius; species Orius insidiosus. Next base: position 71,666 of record JACGAQ010000165.1, read on the forward strand.
TTCCATAGAAACGCCCTCCGCATTCTGAAACTGTAGGGTTCAGGAATCGAGGTATAAAAAAGAAACAAAAATTATTGTGTTTATACGTAAATTGGATTTAATTGAAAAATAAGTGGGACGTATTGATTAAAGTAGGACGTTTCCAATAATTTAAAAATTCTTTCGGTATCTTTTCTCCGTCTCGCTTCTTTTTAACTTTCTTAAAGAATTTATTGTGATACCCTCCACGTCGGGTTTTTGGGGAAGGGTCTTACTGACCCCGAAGGGTCAAATCGACTATCTTTACCGATCTCAACTTTGTGGTTCCGGCCGGCCGTAGCATTTTTTTCCAGAACACTTTACGGCCACAGTTTTCCACCGATTTTCACCAGATTTTCTTTAGTCGATGAACAAGAAAACGAGGGCGATTTTTGAATTTCGAAAAAATTTAAGAGATATGCACGTTTGAAATTTTAAAAAAATCACCGTTGGTCCGATTTTCACCAAATACTCCTTATATTTTTACTAATTTTTGGTGTAAAAAATTTTTCATTTTTTTACATCAATTATCATTTTAGTAGGGAGAAATTTGATACTTCCGTGTAGAGGGGCATCCCTTTAGTAAAAAGCTCGTTATTTCTACCTTGATACTTAAAAAAAATGTGATGATTTTCTGGGAAAAAAATTTTGAACACATGACATTCTTCCCCTCCTTATACTTCCCCTCCTTATACTTCCCCTCCTTTATACTTCCCCCTCCTTAAACTTCCCCGCTGTTATACTTCCCCCTCCTATATTGTTCCTTCTCTTTAAGGAAGTTTTCGATGGAAGCTCTTCAAGCTAGTATAATACTTTGTAGATCGTAGATCAGTGAAAAAGGAAGAAGAAAACATAGATGATAGATTCATATAAAACTGAGTTATCTAAACTGCTACTTCATGTTTTCCTTCTGTTTTGGTCCCCGTTGTGCCCGAAATTTTATTTCTTTGTCAATTTTGGTGCAGTGGATAAAGAGAATTATGATTATAGGTAACATCTTTTCTGAAATTTTCACGTTTTTGCTATATTTGATTTTTATGGATCGTTTAAATATCGTGTCTGTATAGAAATCACGATCTGTCCTCACCCCTGACGAAGCTTGTCCTTCCTTGTGAAGGAGAAAACCCTTTACCCCTTTTCCAACTCGTGATGTGTTTTCACTTTTCAAACTTCTTCAAAAAAACGTAAATATTCCCTCTTCTCTTTTTCGAATTGTGACGCAAGATATTGCGTGTGAATTAATTGTAAGGTGTGCCCTCTCAAACCGTGAATGCTTTATCCGGTGAAATGAAGCGTTGAACGGCTCTTGTCGCTCTTGTGCGTTCCCATGCGGACTCCGAAGAATAAAGGATGATTCACACTAGACCGTGCCGGGTCCGGGGCGAGGCTCGGACGGGGCCCGGACGGGACACGGTGAAGAATCATGTGGGCATCTTCAATGAAGTTGTGCATACTGCACCGTGCCGAGCACGTGACGTGACCGTGATCGTGACCGGGCCACGGACGTGGCCCGGTCCGAAAAGGAGAAAGACATTGTTTCCCGGACCCGCCCCGGTTCAGTTTTGGAAAATATATTTATTTGGTTGAAAATATATACGTATTTGGTTATTTTCGTATGAAAATAACCATAGAATTTAGTTTCATCATTCAACAATTCTCTATATAGCGTGGCAAATTCTCCCTCCATCTTCCGCTTTCTCCATATTGGATGCACGTTCCATCTTCTTGATCTGCTCTGTAGAGCACCTAAATTCTCCATTTCTTCATCATCAATGGCTACCGAAATCATTATAAGTTCTTCTTCGGAAAAGTTCATTTTGACACAAAAATAGATGGTTTCTCGGCCCCGGCCCGGACGGAATTGTTTGTAGTATGCATGGAGGCTCGGACACGTCCCGGTCACCGCTCGGTTGCTATGACCCGGAGGAGGCCCGGGCACGGTCTAGTGTGAATCATCCTTAATAAGACTTCTCGCGTGGGGGAACTCCTTTTCGATTATAACGTTCATCCATAAACTCGCTCTTTTCTCTCAAGTAGGGCAATCACGCCCAAGGCCCTTTCAGACAATATTTACAAACATTCAGTCCAATTTTTCAAGATATCCGAAAACCGAAAGAAATAAATAAGCTGCTTGTGATCTATGAGGGTCCACATGCTCAAATTTCGTCTAAGAATACCGCCCTTAGTCTATTTTTACTGGCTTATCCATCTTGCAACGTACAGAATTTTAAAAGATGATCGTTTAAAAGAAGCTCTTATTGGTAGTTACACGTTAAATCTTCGTAAACAACCCGTACGTCATTGAACATCTGAAATCAATCTTTTTTTCTTCTTTCTTTTACATGTGATCCCAACTCATTTCTCATGACGGTACTATATTTTTAGGTCCGGCAACAGTTTCCTGTCTTATATTATTAAAATTAATTTATTTTAACAGTTTTATTTTGTTGTGAGTTTAAATTGACAGTTTTTACGCTTAAAATGTGAAAGGGGAAAAAAGAATGCCAAGTCCTCAATGCAGTTATTCTGTCGCCATTTGACCTGCACGCCAACTGTTAGTTTTTTAAAAAATTTCTACAAGAAAATATACAATTTTTTTTCTGAACTATTTCTTTTTTTAAGTATTTCAAGGTGCATTTTTTTAAACTTATGTTTTATTCAATTGAGGTTAATAAAAAAATTGAAAAAATGCAGTTATGACACATTAGCAACGGTTATGACGTGCACAAACTGTATAGTCAGCAAATTTCATTTTTTTTGCCGATCAAACTATCGGATGGATTAATAAAGAAACAGATGGTTTGAGAAATTAGTGTTGTAACTTGATGTCGTAACTGACGTTGCGTGAGGATTTTGACCGAACGATACGATTCCTTTTTTTTAAAAGAAATTTCAAACCTTGTAAGAACAAAATGCCTATTAAAAAGGATTTTTGCGATTTCTCAGTTTTTTCTACACTTGTCGTCCTTGATTGATGTCAACTCGTTTCTAGAACGCCACAATCCGAAAAATACGTCGATAAAAAACGCTTTCTGTTTGCTTCAAGTTTTAATTTAATTATCCAATGAGTCAGAAGGAACAGAACTGTTCCGGGATCTTGATATTTTTTCATTGGGATGAAAGAGAACCTAAATAGACGAAGTTTTACATTAATATCTTCGAGATTTATGAATAAGGAGCAGAAGGTCAAGAAAAGATAAAAACGTGAAAGCGGATGCAAGGAAGTTTTCTTATCTACCAAGTTATTTTGAGATGATCGGGCAGCGAACCTAGATGATTTTTTTGTGTAAAAACAATTAAAATATTCGGAAAATCTTGCTTCTTCGGTATACTCTGGAAACACTATAAGGGGTATCCCAGGGTAAGGGAAAAACCGGCCGGACGGCCGGACGGAACTACAGACAAAGTTGAGATCGGTAAAGATCAATATTCGATTTGACCCTCCGGGGTCTGGAAGACTCCCAAAAACCTGACGAGGAGGGTATCACAATAACTTAAGTTAAAAACGAATTCGCCCAAACCGACGAAATAAGAATTTTTGCGTTGATTTAGTCACCGAAAGATTTTTAGTGGTCGATTTCGAAAAAAATGTCCTTTTTTGGTAAAAAATATTTGTCCCACATCCGAGCAAAAGAATAATTTGAAAAAATTCTGACAGAGAAAATGCATGAGAGTTGAAAATGCATCGTAAATAAGGTTAAATTCGCCAATGTTGCTTTAAGTAGGTATTTAGGTAGGCTTTAAGTAGTTTTTACGAATTTTTTTAAACTTAAAATGCACATAACTTTTGACCTGTGTAACGAATTTTCTTGTGCGAAAAAGTAATGTATACAGAGTACAATTTTTCCTTTTTTTCATATTTTTCCCAGTGGTGGGTGACCCTCAAAATCGCCAAAAACACAAGTTTTGGAACATAAAAAATCTTAAAAAATTTAGAAAGCTCTTGTACCACTTCAGGGGTTCCAAAAACAAAATGCGAAAAAATTGGCATCAATACATGATTTTTGCCGAATTTTTAAGGCTTAAAATGCCTACCTTACCCTGGCGTATCCTTTTAAATCATGTTTTTCATAATCTGCTGAATCGATTTTTTTTATTTTCCTCAAAGAAGTTATTGTGATACCCTCCACGTCGGGTTTTTGGGGAAGGGCCTTCCCGACCCCGAAGGGTCAAATCGAATATTGATCTTTACCGATCACAACTTTGTCTGTGGTTCCATCCGGCCGTAGCATATTTTTCCGAAACTTTATACTTCCCCCCCTTTGCACTTCCTCCTCCGTTATACTTCCCCTCCTTTGTACTTCCTCCTCCCGCCGGCCTTTTTGACCCATATTGTGTTTTAATCAGGCCTTAAATCGATTTTATCCGCTTTCGTATCATGTTTTTACCTCAAGTTTACACCATTTTATTACATTTCTCAAAAGCACTCTGTCACAAGACTTCTTGTGTCATTCTCCCATTTTACCGACCGGATGTCCTGTAAAAGATGGATTTAGTAGAAGAATTTTTGATACTGCCGGAAGTAGGTTTCCTAGTTTGGAGTTTATAAAGGTTGAATTCCAAGATGATAGTTTTACGTAATCGTTTTTTATCCTTTGAACGATCAATCTTCTAGTACTTATTGTTTAAATCCTTCTTTCAATATTTATATGGTGTTGAAATCTAGCGTCCTTGAAAAATTCTCTTTCACGTTGACAAGATCCTTTGTATCGGTAAATGTTGATGACCAATAAAAAATGGGATTTTTATTAACTGTTTGGGCTCTAATGTTGTTTTTTCCTCTTTTAAACCGTCGTAGAGAAGAGGAAGAAATCGTTTTAAACCAGGCCCGTTTTAATTTTAGCCCAGGCGGGTGTCGATGAGAGTCGAGCTCTTCCTCTTCTGATTTAAGTTGAAAGGTGCATTAGTTGCTTTAAAACGGCTGTTGGATTTCATTTTATGAGGAAGTTTTAATTTATAGGGACCTTTTTGTTCGGATTTTGCGCACTCCTGTTTGTTATGACTGGGTCTTTGTGTAATGAGTCAACTTTTTTTTCTCTCTCTCCCCCATCTGTGCACGTTAATAAACTCCCCCTTTTCTCGATACTAATCCTTAATATTTCGTCTCTCAAGTTCCCTTCAGCATCTATTATTTGGTGAAAAGGGGCCAACGCCATGATTCAGCCTATCCAATAGAACCAAATTCGATATTGAACACTTTTCTATTTTATTTCCCCCTGTGCATAATTTTATATTAGGCATACTCCTTGGTTTTATTACTTTCTTTTCTAATTTAATTTAAGAACCTGTTTATTCAAATGTACTCATTTGAAAGTCGCTTTTTTCATTTTCCTCGCATCTTCCATCTTTGATTTTATGATTTCACCTACTTGTACCCACATAAGGAAGTTACTGCAATATTTTAAGGCTGAAAAATATGATTTATTTCCGAGCGTTTGTCCTAAAAGCAAACCTGGCGAAAGCGAACGCAAGATATAAAAAAGAACCCGTTTTTCAGGCCTCAGAGTTCCAAGGTTTCTGGAACTTGAAATTTGACAGATTGCGGAAGAATTGTTTATTTATAAAGAGGCTCAGGTTACATTTTTTATTCTCCTTTTCTTCTCCGATTTTCGTTTACCAGAACTAGCGTTTACGCTAACAGGTTGTTAGCGTCTGACGAAATTTTGGATTTTTTTCTGTTTCTTGTAATTCGAAATACCTGGTTCCTTTTTCCCTTTTTCGCCTCCTGAAGCCATAAAGAGAATTCTATGTGTTCCGACACCTTCCTTCTTGTATTACTAGTCATTGTAAGGGCTTCGTACCTAATTATTGTTTTAAAACTCTTAACAGTTGGTTATTTTTGAATAAAACTTCATATTCTGACGCAAGAAGTCTTCCTTAAAGAAGTTATTGTGATACCCTCCACGACGGGTTTTTGGGGTAGGGCCTTCCAGACCCCGGAGGGTCAAATTTTATATTGATCTGTGCCGATCTCAACTTTGTCTGTTGTTCCGGCCGGCCGTATTCCGGAACACTTCACGGCCTCAGTTTTAAAAGATTTTCACCAAATTTTCTCACAATCTTCTTCAGAAGGTGAACGAGGGCGTTTTTTGAATTTGGGAAAAATGGCGGAGATATGCACGTTTGAAATTTTAAAAACTGCGCTGCGGTCAGATTTTCACCAAATGCTCCTTATATTTTTTAAAATTTTTTGAAAAACGATGAAAATTTTTAGTAGGGAGAAATTTGGTGCTTTTAACCTTTGCGAGAGTGACATCCCTCGGGCTGAAAGCCCATTATTTTTACCTTGATTTAATGAAATTTGTTGACCAAAAAAAAAAAAAAAAAAAAAAAAATTATTTCGAAAAAAAAACTTAATTTTTTGTGTGGAAAAAAATATTGTAAAAAAATCTAAATGCTTGAAATTATTCCCCCTTCTTTGTACTTCCTTTTCCTTATACTTCCCCCTCCTTGAATTTAACCTCCTTTATACTTCCCCCTCCTTAAACGTCTCCTCTGTTATATAAGTCCCCCTCCTATATTGTTCCTTCTCTTAAAGGAAGTTTTCGTTGGAAGCTCTTCAAACTAGCACTTTTTTCTTTAAGATTTTACTTTCTTATAAATCTCAACTTAATTGAATGTTCTTTATGGTTAAAGGGTTCTATAGGGATCTCAATTGCCTTTAGAGAGCGAATCTCCGCTCTTCTCGTACACAAATAGCCCATGCTCTTCAGATTTAATTTTTTTGATCCATTTTGTCGGGATTATCGACGATCTTTATGGAGAAACTTAAAAGATGGCGCTTCCAGCAGGTCCAGGCGAAGTCCACGGGTAGGGAGTTTGTCTTAGATTTCTTCTTCTCTTCTCATCTCGGGTTAGAAGTGGTGGGAGTCGGGTTGAAAAAGATAACGTTTCCTTTCTTCAAACGGTCTAAGGCCACAGCCTGGAGACCAGTGGACAATTTTTTCATGAGGTGTGCGTTTTCTGAGTGTCGCGTCTCTTTCGTTTTTTAATTCAAATGTTGGATCTATTATGCGAAAGTAAGTCAAAACTGCTTTTTATTTAAAAATCATTTAAGATTCAAACTGGACAGTTGATATTTTGATGAATTACCATGAGCATTATTGGATTTGACATCTGCCCTACTTTTAAAGTCATCTCTCAATAAAATCAAAATTGTTTTCATAATAAAAACCTGAATTCCATATTGTTTTGGCCCGGAGCAAATTATCAGAAACCGTTTTACATCGCCGTTGCGGTATTTTTTTTCGCCAATGATTAGCTATCAAAACAAATCACAGGTTGTAAACCGGTCGAACCCGACCTAGTGGTACATAGACCTCCAGAATAATATGCCCACAGTTTATCATCCCCGCGTTAACTTTTTTTCCCGTAGTTTTATTTAGTTTTAAAAAAAACCTCAATTATTATGGCCTTTCTCTTTTCGAATGCTATTGACGTGCTGAAAATGATCAACCGATATTAAATTGAGCACGTTTTACGTTTCACGAAAGTTTATCAATAAAATCTTCGAGGGTGAAAAAACGCCGTTTGCACACGAATTTCTAGAAAATTATCGGACCTAAAGAACTAGCGAGCTATTTATAGTCAAATTGGCTGTTGTAAAAGGGACTGTAAAGCACTTCAGTTTATTTTTAGGAGTAATTACTCCTTGGATATAGTTTTATCGTTGAAAAAAGCGTTCTAAAACACACTGGAAAAGTGTATACGTGTCGACATAATGCGGTTCACCATAATGCATTTAACCATAAAACAGCAGAAATGGCGAGTTACCGTTCACCATAAAAATCTGCTACTCGACATAAAGAAAATAGTATCAAACAATTAACCAACAATAGAGGAAGAAATGACTGTGATAACGGGTATCTCACGACGCGTTTCGGCTTAATAAGCCTCGTCAGGTGAGCTATTCCCTCTATCACAATCATTTCTATAAAGTAATGCCTTGGCAGCAGTTCTGTCATATAAACCAACAAGGAGGTGGTGAGTGGCTCTATCTCTTAGAGAAGTGGCGGCGTTGAGGTTTTTGGGGGACGATTTGTCTCCAGCTTCCCGCAGTTTCCACTAATTCTCTCGTAGATAGGTCCACAGAGAAAAGATAGAAATGATTGTGATAGAGGGAATAGCTCACCTGACGAGGCTTATTAAGCCGAAACGCGTCGTGAGATACCCGTTATCACAGTCATTTCTTCCTCTATTGTTGGTTAATTGTTTGATATTAAAATCAATTTGCGTATAGCAATCAAAATTAAAATAAGTAAAGAAAATAGTTGAAAACGTTCACCCTAATGTATTTAAACATAATACATCTCACCATAAAGAACAGATTTAACACTTGTCGTTCGACATAATCGCGAGATAAAAAAAATTAACCCCCTTGTGTTGTAAAACGAGCACATCCTCGCGAGAGGGAAAAAACGTTATCCCCCTTGTGTCTTAAAACGAGCTGATCCTATAGCCTGCTTGCTTTTCCTAGTTTATGGTGAGATTCTTATGTTGAATTGCATTATAGTGAACTGTCAAGTGTTCAGGTTTTGTCGTTTCGCCATAATCGCGTTTTAAACGGCGAAAGCAGGCTTGCTCTTTCGCTTTATCTAGTTTATGGTGAGATGTATTATGCCAAAACGAACACAGTTTTATGGCGGAGCAACAAGTTTAAAGAGAGGCTTTTATGGTGAGAATCGTTATGGTGTCTTGCACTTTTTTCATGTCGACTTGCATTTATTGAAAAAGTCGTTTATGGCGAAACGCTTTTTGTTGAAATACAGTATGCTCAAAATTTTTGAACTTTAGAGAGCTTTATGTTCAATTGCATTATGCCGAACTACTGATTTTTATGACGAAATGCAGATTTTTTTATGTTCCACTGCTTGGGTGAAATGCGTTATGTTGAACGGTGTTCTCCCGACAATACATGCAGTCAACACAAAGACCACTGGCTCTTCTAGTTTTTACCCTTTTGAAATACCTGATTTCGGAAAGCTTAAAGAAAGTTCTTGAGCAAGGATTATAGCCACCCGTTGCTTTTGAAATTAGTTTTTCAAAGATAGTGGGAAAGTTTTTGAAGTTCAATATCGTTTTTTATTTGAATTAATCTGATTATTGTCCTCGCATTACGTTACTTTCGGTCTCTAGTTTGCTGTAACCTCAGGTTTCCATTTAGCAAACCGATTTCCCTCAAATTACATTTGAAATTCGCTGGAATTTCTTCAGGTTTTGTCTGCTATCGCGTATTGAATGGAAATTCGTATTATGCAACGTCACGATCTTGACGATTAGCACTAACGACCCACTTTTTAAAACGGGTGCATGTTGAAGTTTGAAGGCTTAAAAGCGGGTGTACTTTTACCTGAAGGTGCGAAGAGTGGACCCCATTAAAAAGCCCTCACAGTTCCATCCATCATCATTTAAAAACTCTCAGAAAATTATCATTTTTATCAACCTTTCCAATAAATCTTTTTATTTACACCTGTTATATCGGATGCCATCGAACTTTTTACTCAATACCGAGAAAAATTTGTTTTATTTTTTAATCACGTTTGTTCTGGTGAACGACCATAAACGAATATCAGGCACGAATGTGTGGAATTTTTTTTTTAAGGAAGCTTATTTGTTTTTTTTAAATTTCTTCCAATGAAAATTAGGTCAGCTTTTAATATTATACATATAATTTTGTGTGATTAACACGTCTAATCGTTTCCAGTATGGATTCGCCGCTCCTGAGGGCTTATAACGGGTCTCCGCCACAAGTAGATCGAAGTGGCGCCCCAGCCAATTATGTTCACGTTTTTCTAAATCCATACACATCCTCGGGAATCTATCTGAAGTTTCGTTTACTTTTAGGAATGCTAGACGCTTTGAAATAATTACAGAATTACAGAGATTAAAACTGAGGCTTTCAGGTTTCCAGCTCTGGAAGATTTTGCAATACGAAAATAGAATCGGTCTGAGTCATATTACTTCATAACGGTTTTGTTATAGCAAATACTCTCAGAACAACGGGCATCCATCAAACATCACGAGAACAATAAACCTACTTCAATATCTTTTAATTTTCTTTCTTTTTTTTATTTAGCGAACGTCGTTTTACCTTCTAATTGTCTGACTTTCGCCAGGGGATTGATGCCTAGTTAAAACGGAGAAATGCAGATTCTTTCAAATTTGCATTCGAAACACCAAGGTTTAGCCAATTTAACAATAAACGTGAAAAAGGGTTTCGGTAAATGATGAGGCAGCTTTCTCAATTCGCAAACACGCACGTTGAAATTAATTAAAAAGCTACTTTGTGTAAATATCAATTAATCAAAATCAAAATGTCGCGATTTGAAATGTTGTTTTTACTTAAAAAAAGTTGTGATGAGGCCTAGAGGGAAAGTTTTTCACTTTTCAATCAGTCTCCGTGTACTTCAACTTCTCGATTTTCTCTCAAAGACGCCAGCTACCGCCTTTCCTGTCTGTCGCCTCCCCTGTGCGGAAATTCTGTCTATTTAGAAAACGGTATTTGAGTTTAAAATATGGTTCACGGTCATCTAGCGTTTAAATTCATTTTGTCCGATGCTTCTGTCAAGTGAAAGTTGTGTAGGAGATGAATGAGTTTGACCGGATAAGCGATGAAACTGCATTTTTGTTTGTATTTAATTTTCTTCCCCTTGAAGTGCTCTTAAAGTTAATTTCGTGCCGATCGTCCAATCAAAAAATATCATTTGAATAGTGAAAGTTTCACGGTATCACTGTCACGAAACGTACCTATATTGTGGATATCGATTAGAACATAAATCTTTAAAATGTATACTACTTTCAAATGGTTTTACTTTTATAGGGACGACGACAGCGGAAGATCTGGTGCCCACTTTGCTTAGTATGTACGACACGCTGGTCGGACGGCCGGGGGTGGCAGTGGAGTCGGGAGTCCGAAGACCTTCAGAGCCTCCTCCGTTGCCGCCCCCTCTAACAAGGCCACTTTCAGTCACGTCAATCGCCTCTTTTTCTTCCTCATCCTCTTCTTCAGGTACATAAAATGAAGGATCAAAAAAGTTAAAACCCACTTTTGCAGTTAATAGCAGCTGTTCAGGGAGACGACGATTACCTTCGAAAGCGTATCTTGCTTCCATCGAATCCCTTGAAGATAGCGAAGATGAAATACAACCGTGTGGGACTTCAAACGCGGGATCTCAGGGTATATCCTGTGCTACTTTTATAAATTATGATTTCTAAATTATGATTTCAGGCTCTCAGGATAGCGGTGTTTGCTCCCCATGCAGTCACATAAGCTCACCTTCGCCCCCACACACCAAACCTAAATATTGTGACCCCCATCTCAGCTACATGGACCGCGTAGTCATGGAAATAATAGAAACCGAATGTGTTTACGTAAACGATTTAAAACAAGTCATTGTCGTAAGTATTTTTTTATTCTCAAACATCGGTGTTAGGTTTTCCGCCTCGTATTTCAAGGTTTTCTGCTTTTTATTTCTAGCTATTACGCACATTCATTCATCATTTAAGTTTTAATCCATATTAAATTAGAAACAATCTCTTAAACTTCTGTATTAAAAAAAATTCCTTATTGAAAGGAAATAGGAAAAGGAATGATCGATGCCTGAAGGGCGACTGTACGAGTGTCTGCTGCATTGTTTATAGACTTTTGTTGACAAGATAATGGGGCTACCTTATTAAAAAGACAAATAAACCGCCCCGGGATATAATCGAGAACTAACTACCGGTCTTCCGTCAAGAATTATTTTGAACAACGCAGTTTTGCCAATGCCTTATTAAAGGACTAATACGATTTCGCATTTAACCATCCAGGAATACGATAAGATAGCCTATTCAGAACCAGAAGGACTTTTACGGGGTGAAATTTCGATTTAAAAGGCCTTGAATGTTGCTATTGGAAACTCGATTAGAGTTAACCCGTTTTCAAGAGCATCCCTTACAAGAAGGAAGTTTAGGCGGGGAGTTCTTGTATGCTGGCTTATAAAGTCAATAATGTTTCTTCACTTTTAACTTCCTTAAAGAAGTTATTGTGATACCCTCCACGTCGGGTTTTGGGGAAGGGTCTTCTAGACCCCATAGGGTCATATCGAATATTGATCTTTACCGATCTCAACTTTGTCTGTGGTGCCGGCCGGTCGTAGCATTTTTTTCCGGAATACTTGGTCCGATTTTTACCAAATTTTCTCGAATAACTCCCTATATTTTTTACGAATTTTTGGTTTCATTTTTTTTACACTAATTATCATTTTAGTAGGGAGAAATTTGATACTTCCACCCGTTACAAGAGGGAGCTCCCTTGGGCAAAATCCCATTATTTCTACCATAATATGTACTTCAAATAATTTTCGAAAAAAAAAAACTTTCGAAAAAAAAACTGATAATTTTTGAGAAAAAAAAATGCAAAAATTTTTTGGAAAAAAAATTGGAAAAATTTTTTGAAACAAGAAAACCTCCTTAAACTTCCTACCCCTTATACTTCCCCCTCCTTGAACTTCCCATCCTTTATACTTCCCCCTCCTTAATACTTCCCCCTCCTATATTGTTTCTTCTCTTTAAGGAAGTTATCGTTGGAAGCTATTCAAACTTGTACTTTTCCAGGGTTACATTGAGACGTGGGAAAACTGTTCTGATTGTATTCTTAATGAAAACCAAATGTCAGACCTATTTGGAAATCTTAGACAAATTTATTCCTTTAACAGGTAATATTTATTTAAAAAATTAGAATGTTGTTTACATAAATTTTTTTCAGCTTGTTTCTAAAAGAGTTAGAGGAGTGTGGTCTGGACCCTTTTAAAGTAGCCAAAGTATTTGTTAATAATAACAACGGATTTTCAATCTACACCGATTACTGCACTAATTATCCACGGTAATTATTTATTATTAATTTTTATTGGATGACTTTTTTTTAGGACTGTAAGCGTGCTGACTGAGTTGATGCGTCAGGAATGCACAGCGAGGTTATTTCGAGAAAGGCAATCATCTCTTCAGCATACCCTCCCTTTAGGTTCCTATTTATTAAAACCCGTTCAGAGGATACTCAAGTACCATCTACTACTTCAAAATATAGTTAAAAATTTGACAGCGAATGTTAACGGTTATTCGGATGTTGTGGACGCCCTTTCCACGATGACAGCAATCGCTCATCATATCAACGACATGAAAAGAAAGCATGAGCATGCTGTTCGGGTGCAGGAAATTCAAAGTCTACTTCTAGGATGGAATGTAAGTTTTATAATTAGTTTAATTTTATTTACATAAATTTTTAGGGTGAAGATCTCACAACTTTTGGTGAATTATGCGCCGAAGGTACTTTTAGAATGTCTGGGGCTAAAGCTCTCAGGCATGCCTTTCTCTTTGATCAAATTCTTCTTATAACAAAGAAGAAAGAAGATGGAATTCTTGGTTACAAAGCCCACATTATGGTATGCTTTGGTTTTATTCTTATTTTTCTTTATTGAATTTTATTTCAGTGTTCAAACTTGATGCTTATTGAAAGTGTTACTGGGGAGCCGTTAAGTTTTCATGTGATTCCTTTCGATAATCCAAGATTTCAATACACTCTTCAGGTATGTTTAGTCTTGAAATAAGCTTTTGTTTAATTTGGTATTTTAGGCTCGTAGTTTGGAGCAAAAGCGCGAATGGACTTTGCAGCTTAAAAGGGTGATACTTGAAAATTACAACGCCGTCATTCCATCTCATGCCAGACAGTTGGTGATGCAGTTGGGCCAAAACAGAACTGAAGGTTTGTCTTTTTAAAAAACCTCTTCCTCATTTTTTATTTTATTATTAGATGAAATATTGGCCGAAAAGACAGCACCAAAAAGGCAACATTCTGCTCCTGAATATCTCAAAAGGAGGAAACTTGAAAGGGAGAGAAGAAAGTCTGAGACTGGTTTACGGGCAAGACTTAGAACAAGGAACCGAAAATCAGATACGCAACCTTATATCAAATCAAATGTAATTAAAACTATTTACTTATTAATAATTATCATTGAACAAATCAAAGAGTGAGAAATAATTTATCTCATTCTCTCACCATATTAAGTAAATAATATTTAAATATTCTTTTCTTTCAGGTTCAGCATAGATTGAAGAGGACTAGTCTAGTTAAAGAAGATGATATCAACAAGGTGAGTTGTTTAAAATAATTAAAATTAAATTTCTTCATCTTTTTTTTTAGGGAATGTCTGAAGGTGAACTGACGGAGCAGGAATATCCGTCTGAAAATTTGGCTGAGTCGAACTACGAAAGTGGTTCTGTCGACACGAGCGTCGCTGAAGATTTCTGCGATCCTCCATCCCAGGTTGAGAAGAAGAAAACCATCGAAGAAATAGTCAGTCAACTTTTAATGCAGAATAAAGAATTTCAAAGAGTTCTGAAAAAACAAAGACATATCACAAGAAGACATAAGATTGAGACTGATGAAGAAGATGAAGGATGTAATAGCATTTCAACTTCAAGATCGTCGCAAAGTCTTTCATTTCAAAGAGAAGGAGACTATGACAATTTGCAAAACGTCTGGGAAGAAGTGAAAGGTTTAGAATTCGATAGCTTAAAGCGAGCGCAGTCTTTTACTAGTCAGGAAGAATACGAAGAATCGGAAACTTTACTGTCCGGAAGCGTCTCTTGTGATGGTCCGACATCTCCAGCAGTTTGGCTTAAACAGCAGCGACAACATCTGGTGATTCCTACAAGTAACAAGGCCGGATCTTTACCAAGAGGTTTTCAGCTTGGAACCCCAGATTGGCATAGAGCTAGAATATCTCCAGATCGTCCGTTTACCATCGCTTCTGATAAAGCTCAAGAACTCAATCTAGAAGACATGCAAAGATATTGTGAATCGCATGATAAACTGACTAGAAATAGGTTTCCTCTACCCGATGATACAACAGAAGATGATATAACACCAGACGCAAGCACTCAAAATCTTCACGTACATCCCGAGCATAAAATCTACAGACCAAGTCTTACCAAAGCCACATTAAAACAGGTCATATCTTCAGTAAGCAATAAACTCGCTAGCATTCGACTATCCTCCGAAGCATTAGATGAAATTGATGAAAGTAAAAATAAATTAATCACTTTTGCCAAAACCTTCACAAAAAGAAAGAAGAGAAATATCAACCGATCTATAAACTTGGAAGTTGCGCTCTTGGTGCAAGAATCGCTCATGGAAATGAAACGTCAGACTATGCCGATCCTAGAACCCTATTTCCAAATATAACCAAATCCAAAAAAGCAGCTGCACTTTTAGGTATCCGTCCATACTCTGTGCTTTCGCTTGTTTCCAATCTTACTTTAACATCAAACGAAGAAACCTTGAAAAGTCAGACTGAAGAAATCGAAACCGTTGAAAGTGACGGTTCTGCCGATAGCTTTTACGAGAGATCATTCGAAGCCATCGAATCAACAATGACAAACGACATTTGTCGAGATAGTGCAATATTTAGTGAGCATGAGGACATTGTAGAACAATTTTTAACGAAACCTAGACCACAGAAAAGATACCCCCTCCTGTCCCTAGTAAACCGTCAGCGTTAAAACCATGGAGAACACCTCAAAATGAAACGCCAAATAATACATTTAGAAAAAAAGACAATAACTCAATTTCAAGCCATCCAAACACTCCTGATGTCTCCGCAAAAGGATGGGTTAAGCATGTGATAGGGAAAATTCAGGGTGACCAAAACAACTGAAAGCAATTTTAAAAACTCCAATTTTTAGAAATTTTTATAGCAAATATAGCAAATTTGATTTTTTTAAATACATATATATGTATTGTATTACATAAAAAAATAGTTCATGTAAATTTTGAGTCAGTGTTCTTTTAATATTATGTAATACATTTTTTTAACTTCTTTTTGGCTAATTTAATTTTTGTATATATCTTTTTTAACTAATATATTTTAGACTTTTAATTTGTATAAATATAATATATACCTTCTTAGATTAATTTAGAATTTATTTAAATTTGTTTGTTTTTTTATTTGAAATAAATTTCTAATAAAATTAATTTTTCTCTTTGTTTAGTTCCTGATGCACTCCTCACATTTTAAATTATGCCTTGTGGTTTGATGGCTTCAAAGGGAGATTTAAAAAATAAAAGAAAAAAAAATACAAAAAATGAATGATATTTTTGATAAGAAAAGCTAAGTTATTTATGGATCTTCGAGGTCTACTACGGTATACGAAAATAATAAAAGTGTGTGGGTTTATTAGCTTTAAAAAGGACCTCCTAGTTTATATGATAGGTAATCTTCTATTTTATTCTTGATAAGAAAGTAGTTTAATACGCCTCCACAAAATGTAAGAAACCCCACGGATTTTTTATTACGTACATAACATTGTTTATTGATCATGGAAAAATAGAATACGGTAGTCTTTTAACCTAAAATTCTTGAATGAAAACTGCAAGCCGTTAAAAATATCGAGAAGGAAAATATCTTAGCGAGCTTTCTCATTTTTCGAGGCCGTATTGACGACAAAAGAAAACGATCTTATCGTACCCTCGACCCAAAAGCTAGTGGGTGGAGGGTTGGAGCAAAGCGTATAGCATTGATGTAGTCCGACCCTTCGAGCACACGCGCACTGAGGGCGGCGGACGAATATCGGACGGGCAGTCTGCCCTAAAACCACCCCCGAGCACATATTTCTCACATAAAATATCAAATAAAATAACATTTCCTTAAAAAAGTAGGAGGATCTTTTCTTTTTAATAAAATAGTATGTGTCTGATTCCCATCATAGCACAAAGTCATGGTAAGCTATTTATTCTTTCAACGAAATATCGAATATTTTAGACGTCTTTTGTCCGCCATAAGCATCTTTCTTCTTCATGAATTATTTCCTTCCGCCTATTTTCCCCTTCTGGCCCACAAAATTCGAACAAAGACGTCTTATTTTAACTACATCATCCCTTTGAAAAAAGTTGCTTAAAAAATGTAATTTTCAATTTTTCTACTTGATTAACGTCTTTGATGGGCCCAGTAGGGGGCATTCTCCATAATACTGTAGCGCCGGGATAAAAGCCGATTCTGATGAGTGGCCATCACCCACTGTTTATTTAGGGAAGAAAAGATTTCTGCAAATAACTCTTTGGGGTGAGTCAAAGGATGACCTCCCGTCTTCAATCAAAAACTTCAGACACTTTTTGTAGTACCAGAACATCTAACCCTTTTTTATTAACCTCAAAGTATCTTGAAAATGCAATAACCTGTTCTAGATCTCATTGTCACTTGGGTTTATTATTGTTTTTAGGGAAGCCAGGTATATCTGCAAATATGCAATGGGAATGAATCAGCCAAGCATGGATCTCTAATGTAAGTCTCTCAATCAATTTAAAATGGGAATGACAAATGTTTCTTTTATAGCGGTAATGAGAGCGAGGAATGGGATGTGAAAAATGGACCAAACGAGCCAAAAGGCAACATAAACACCAAGATTTCTGAGAACGGAACACATGAAAATGAAGAACTGAAAACGTTCGAGAATAATAATGCTTAATTACTTATCAGACGAAAACCGCTTGATTAATAACAACATTTTGACACCGAAAAACGAAACAGAGACATCTATCAATAATAACAACATAAACAACAATAACTACAACAATATTAACAGTATTTATAAAGTAGAAGAGAGCTCTTTCGTCGATAATGGTAATGGAGACGAAAAAGAAATAGATACTACGAATCTCTACGTCTACGATACTGGTGAAAAAGAGATCTATACAAAACCGAAACTCAACATTTCGCTTCTCGATTCGGAAATCTCTTCAGATATGTATGTGGGAGAGAAGTTTTCCAATGGGCAATTTCTGGGAGAGAAGAGTCTCACGAAGCACAAACATGTACCGCAAGAAAAAGGAGAAGGCGACAAACAGAAACGCGAAAAGCAGAAAAGATATGAAAAAAATCAAGCAGGTAATTGACTAAAAATAAGAAATTTAGACGGGAAGGCGATTATTTTTTGTAGGTTAGTTATTGCCCCATCTTTTATTTAAGTTTCAACAAGTCTGAACGTGCCTAAGGCAATGGAGGACATTAGGTTAAATTATTTCGTGAAATGATCCATTTTTGTATTAATTCTTGCTTTTTAAATTAAAATATTTTCGCCTTCCCCTCTAATCTTGTGAATTTAAGAAATGCAAAAAAAAATTATGTTTTTATTTTAGCTAAATATATAGATGTGAGAAAAATTGAAACTTCAATGCCCGAAATCGATCTTGAAGTCATTGAATCCCATTTGAAAGCTGCTAAAGAGGAAGAGAAGAGAGTAAGTACCAAAATTCAATTATTTTTAATAGTCAATAAATAACGTAATATAATATATTCCTACTTCCTTATTGATAGGGTTTTATCCAAACCGTTGGATAATTTATGGTTGAAAACCACTCGGCTTACATAACGCGATGGGACCGCGCGTTTTTTTATTCGCGTTACGTCGAAAGGTGGAAAAGAAAAACATTTTGTTCTGGTCCCTTTCATACCCCCCACTTAATAATCGTTCTACCGTTAAAGGCCGTGTTGTAAACTAAAGAAAAAGGACATTCTTATTCGAGATTCTCTTTTGCAATATTAGAAAAGGGAAAATTAGAAGCGTAAAAAAAGTCTAACTCGCGATGGGGACTAGCGTGATCAACATCCCTTGGTGTTCAGTCCCATCATCCAGATTCCAAAAAAGGCACTACAAAAAAGATTCGAGATTCGTCCTAGATTTATACACTTTAACATACGACTCTCATGAAAGTTTGGATACCTTTGGAGACCTTTCGTCCGTGAGTAAATTTTAATTAAGTTCCCCAGTGTAATTTTCATTCTATTTTCCAAACATAAGAGTATCGAGTGGTGGAAAACTTCTGCAATTCCTGACCTACATAGAGAGAGAAAAGCCCTCATGAAAAATTCAGTTTTATCCCTTCAATTCTGTTACGGCCCTTGCATTTCATGATTTAATCTTCGACGCCCGCCCTATTTTCTGCATATTTTTTTAACTTAAGCCCTTTCACGTAGTGCACAACAGTTGACATAACATTATGACAGTTATTACATCAGGATTCAGGAATAAAAATTTTATTGCACGCCGAAAAATAGGCCTTATTCATTTTCTAGGTAGACCTAAAAAGATGAGTTTATCGAAAGAGGGTAATTTTTTTCTTGTTTATTAACTTCCAATTACTCAAGGTGAGGACATTTTTTCGCGTATCGAATTTCCCAAGGAAAAATTTAAACCATTAACACCTCGACGATCTATTCAATAATATTTTAACTATTCAAGAATATTATAACCGAAAAAAAATAACCTATAGGGGGATATAATGGAGAAAAAACTTATTGCCTTCACCTCTTCCAAAAACCATTTGTGCAAATTTTTTAACTGCATTTTTAATTATTAAAAAACCTAAAACATCCCCATAAATATTAGCAAACTTATTTTATTCAAGCTTATTTTTAACAGGGACTTTATTCCATTATCTTTGATGTGTCGGCACTGCTACTTTCGAACCAAAATAATTGAAACCTTACTTTTGATTGTTAGTGTTGGGTTGTTTACATTTAATTTTGTCAACAGGTTGACATTTTGGGGCTTCATTACTAAATTAGTCATGAACTTAAGTTTTTATCTGAAGCTTTTATTTTAGTTGAATCTCATATTCAAGATATCGTTTCTTTTTGGCGTGCCGGGGAGTTTTTTTAGTGAAAATGTTGGAAAACGTATTTTCTGATTTTAATAAAAATTTAAAAACGATGACGAACGCTTTAGTGGACAATTTAAAACTTTCGCTTTCTGATAAAAGTTGCCCGGTTGCCGAAAGCGAGAGCTTGCCGTCAACTTCAGAGCCGAAAGCTCCCAAACTTTACTGGCCAACTTTACTCGACGATAAAAGCAAAACTGTTTGGGTCGATTATGAAAATTACAAAAAAATGTACCAAACAGATGAACCCATATCGGATAATCATGAATGTGATAAAATTTCTAGACTAGAGGAAACACCCCACCATGAAAATTCTCAAATTAAAAAGACTAAAAAGAAATTTTCCTTTAGAAGTGTAAGATCATCCAAATAGCCTCCTAAGCTTATTATTTTTTTCTTCTTGTTTCAGAGGCGCAATGAAAGGGAAGAAATTAGAAGGAGGCTTGCCTCAGGGTGTGATACTGAAGAGATTTCTACTAATAGATTTATGAAAAAACCTAGTCTTCAAACTCGATTACAAAATGGTACTTTTGTTAAATTAATTTTTTAATTAATTTTTTAATAGGGATGAACTTACAAATATGCTTTATGAATGAGGCGAGCTCAGATACTGAATCTCCAAGTTGCGACAGCCCCTGTAAAGTTCAGTCGCCACCTAAATCCATCGCAAATCCAGTTCCACAAGTACCCAAAGAAACTTCGAAAACTGTATAGTTTTATAAACTTATTATTATTTTTTTAACATAAATTTTTAGGTTACTATGAGAGAAAATGAGAAAAGTCATTTGTTTAAACCATGTATAGATACGTCAGATGCGAAAGGAGATTTTTTTGTGAAGCAAACTCAGTTGCAGGCTGAAGCAAGGCTGGCACTTTCTCAAGCTAAAGAGAAAGCTAGGTTTCAAATGGAAGCTGACAGATTAAGCGGCAAAGATAGCCCAGTCACTGAAATACTAAGACTCAGTTTGAAAAAGGTATTTTAACACCCATTTTTCGGTGTTTTTCCTGTCTTTGTCTAAAAACACCACTTTTTCGGTGTTTTTTCCTGTCTTTTGTCTAAAAACACCCTTTTTCAGTGTTTTCTCCTGTCTTTTGACTAAACACCCATTTTTCGGTGTTTTTCCTGTCTTTTGTCTAAAAACACCACTTTTTCGGTGCTTTCTCCTGTCTTTTGTCTAAAAACACCACTTTTTCGGTGTTTTCTCCTGTCTTTTGTCTAAAAACACCCCTTTTTCAGTGTTTTCTCCTGTCTTTTGACTAAACACCACTTTTTCGGTGGTTTCTCCTGTCCTTTGTCTAAAAACACCCCTTTTTCGGTGATTTTTCCTGTTTTTTGTTTTCTTTCTAAAATCTCCCCTTATTGGTGTTTTCTCCTGCCTTTTGTCTAAAAACACCCATTTTTCGGTGTTTTTCCTGTCTTTGTCTAAAAACACCACTTTTTCGGTGTTTTCTCCTGTCCTTTGCCTAAAAACACCACTTTTTCGGTGTTTTCTCCTGTCCTTTGCCTAAAAACACCTCTTTTTCGGTGTTTTCTCCTGTCTTTTGACTAAACACCCATTTTTCGGTGTTTCTCCTGTCTTTTGTCTAAAAACACCCCTCTTTCAGTGTTTTCTCCTGTCTTTTGTCTAAAAACACCACTTTTTCGGTGTTTTCTCCTGTCTTTTGTCTAAAAACACCCCTTTTTCAGTGTTTTCTCCTGTCTTTTGACTAAACACCCATTTTTCGGTGTTTTTCCTGTCTTTTGTCTAAAAACACCCCTTTTTCAGTGTTTTCTCCTGTCTTTTGACTAAACACCCATTTTTCGGTGTTTTTCCTGTCTTTTGTCTAAAAACACCACTTTTTCGGTGTTTTAATAAATAAAAATTGTATAGTTACATTTTTTTTTTAAGGTTGGATTCCCGTTCTCAGAAGAGCGAAGAAGAGTTAGTCGACAGCTTCTGACAGACATGAACGTCGCTCAGCTACAAGTTATTGTCAACGACCTGCACTCCCAAATAGAATGTAATTAATTTTTAAATTAGCTTACTAAAATTTAAATTTATTCTCAGATCTTAATGAAAGCCTTGTCACCCTTCTCATGGAAAGAGACGAACTTCATATGACTCAAGATTCGATGCTCGTTGATATAGAAGATGTTACACGTTACCTGTAAGTTTTCAGACTCTCTCCTTCTTTTCTAATTCTTCTATTTTAGAGGCGCAAAAGAGGATTGCCTTCCTGAGAAAATTTCTTCCGCCAAAGAAAATATTCAAGCACCAAGTTTTTGGTAAATAAATATCAAAGTATAGAATTTTGTCATAATTAATGTCTATTGTGAAATAATGTTATCTAATACATTTCTTTAGGAATTAAATAATCACCAATATAGAAACTGCTATTCATTTTTTTCAGTGTTTTATCGACCACTAAATCACGGTTGTAAGACTTGACTGTTTTTCAATATATTTCACAAATATTCATTTTGCTTTTATAGCTCGACATAAATGACATCTCAAAATAAGCTTTGAAATAGAGCACAGTTCGAATTTTATACAATTTTATCTGAAAATGGAGTTTATTAAGTAGTCTATAGTCGTTGAGATGCTAAATGTGCAGTATTTATATTTTAGTCCCAAACATCAGCACAAAATTCTGTTGATCACAGACTTTACAGCTTCATTTTTTCAACTTTATAAAGAGCAGAAATAATGGTTTCCTTGTGACCAGCTTAAAGGACTTAAATTAAGCACTTAATATGCAAAAAAAATTTATATTTTAAAGAACTTACATTGTGTAAAGTATTTTCAAAATACGAGATTATCCTGAAAACTCTTGTGACATTTTGGTTGATTTCTTTTATGCAGTTGTAAGCTTATAAAAATAAATTATTTTTATGTGTAACATGTTGAAATGTGGATTTTCTTTTTCCTAATTTCAGTTTGGAGGAAAAAATAAGATGATCAATTAGAAAACGTTTATTATAAATTAACAAGTTCCTAGTGCCAAAAAAAGGGGGGAAAGAAAATGAAGTTTATACAATTTGTCCACCTCGAAGGGCGAGGACGAGATGCAAAACTGAGCCTCCTTGGACTTTGTAGTCCTGAGCAGTTTTTTCGTCGTTCCTAAAAAAAATGAGGTTAAGAGATAACCAAAAAAAGATGCTCACATTTGTTTTCCGGAGAAAATGAGACGCTGCTGCTGAGGTGGGATTCCTTCTTTTTCTTCGACTCTTTCTTTTATTCTCTCGACTTTATCTGTCGGCTCAATATCGATCTCGATCTGAAAAAGAAGTAATGGACGTAAATAGAATTGCTACCGGGCAGTTTTCACAGTTAATTGGTAGAGGGATCAAATTAATAGGTTTGTTCCAACCGCACTTTGAAACTTCTGGAGCACGCGCAGAAGGATTTACACGACTAATTTGACGTCAGATGACTTCAGATTTGACGTCCAAATCCTTTTGCACATGCTCCAGGAGTTTCAAAGTGCGGTTGGGACAAAGCTATTGAGAAAACTGTCAAAATGTTCAGCCGAGTGCTGAAAAGATCACAACTAGTGAAGGCGCAAGTTCTTAATAAGCTGTTTGCTCATTCAGACATCTTTAAAGTTGATGGAAATCTTCATGATAAACTTCTGGTTCTACTGGATTCAGTGCTTCAGAAGTACACAAATGATCAGAAGTAGACAAGGCCTTTCAAGCAATTCGAACCAATTTTTCCAATTTCATCGGCTCTACAACCATTTTATCAGTTCTAATAGAGACGCAGTGCACACAAGATGCTGAAGAGGCCAAGTTCAATGAAAGATCTTTGGCTACATCCAAAAGTTCAGCTGGGTGCAATAGATTTAACCCTGATCAAAAGTTGCAAATGGCAAGTACAATGAAAATTACACCACTCCAAAATACTTGGCCAGCCAGGTAATTACTAAGCTTATGAATACCAAAATATTAAAACTTCTTCGACTTACCTCTTTGCCCGTGAGTGTCTATCATTTCATCAAGTCATAGGAAGAAGACAGCAAATGAAACAAAAAGAAATTTCATTATCACAAACGACCGAAATTAAATTAATTTAATTAAATTTAAAAACGCTTAGATTTATAATATTAAATAATTAATTAAATGTCTTTTTGCAATCTAAATTCTAACCTTCACTTTTATCAACATTGTAAGAAGTTAACAAACTGAAGAATCCTTATTTCTGAGAACACTGAACAGCGAGTTTACTCTTCTTTCAAAGAAAGCGGCTAGCAATCATGAGGAGGTAGACAACTTATAAGATTAACGCAAAAATTTATAATCAATTACACAAATAAATTTTGGCCTGAAAGTTTAAACCGGCCGCCGTAGATGTCTTTCTCTGCAGTCTGCACTCAGCGGTTTTTAACTTTTTTTTTTCGGGAAAGACGAAACTAGCGCCCTGGCGAGTCAACTAAAATAAAAAAGCTCTTAATTTGAATTTCTCTATTTTATCCGAAAACGAATTTCAATATTTAAAGATCTTCTGCTTTACGCAATAAAAGGCATAATTTAGGTTTTTTTGTGCTCTTTTTTTTTTTTAACCGGTAACAATGGTATGCAGTACTTGCCAAAGATTCTAAAAAACTTTTTGCAAGTTCTGTTTGATAGGAAATAGTGGATTTTCAGGAAATGGCTCAATTTGATTGGTGTTCTACTCGGTGGTTCAGAAATAATGGATCACCCCCTTTTTATTGTGTACTATTGAAGATCGGAAAAAAAGTTAAATGTAATCCCCCCTTATTTTTGATGAAGAATTCACCCAGCCAATCTCATTTTCATTCATTCCATCATACAGGATTTATTAAAAAGACAAATCATTTTAATAATTTTATTAATTATTGACAAACTTGATTACCAGATTCTGTAAAAATAAATTAATAAAGCCTCACTTATCAGCTTTTTTTACCTTTCAATTTTTCATCAATCCAATCCAAATATGCAGTAACGTCCGTATTGACACCTGGGCTTGTTGTATTACATTTGAAGCCAAAAGATACGACACCATATTGAGTATACATATTAGTTTCTTCATTTACGAGGACGAGAGGGCCGCCTGAATCACCCTAAAATAATTGTGACACCCTGCATACTGTATTTGAACTGTATTTGAAGGATTACCAGACAGGAGTCTGTCCCTTTGGTGTAAGCGCACAATTGTTTATCGCGAGCTAAATTTAAAGGGAATAAAATTTCGCAGATTCGTTGATCGAGGACTTTCAAATAGGTTTTTTTAAGGACGTTGGATCGCTTTGCTTTATATCCTGTTCTGCCCCAGCCTTAAATTTAATGTTTAATTAAATGTTAAAAAGTGTTGATACCCATGACTTTAATGTGTTCTCCTATGATGGTTTTTCGTTCTTTAGGTAAGCAAACAGGGCCGACGATGTCTGAAAATTCGATTTTTTTCTCAAGTTGCAAAAGAGCGATATCGTTCAAATATGTCGCAGGGTTGTAATCTTGGTGGACGATGCGTTTTGAGACGTTGATGATCTGAACGTTTTCTAAAAAATATCAAATTATTTGTTCCATAATGTATATTTTTATTACGATCTGAACGTTTATGGTTTCCAACAGAAACAGCCATTGGTGTCTGTTCGTCTTCGACACAATGAGCGGCAGTAAGAATATGAAATGGAGTAATGATCGATCCTCCGCATGAAAGGTCGCCAGGTTCACCAAGTAATACAGCGAAAGGATATTCATTCGGGCTTGTTTCTGAACCGCCCACAATTCTTTGAGTATTCTAAACAAAAAATTAAATTTGATTCTTATGTAAATCACCTTATTCGCCCATCCACATCGACAACTCGGCTTCTTGGCCAATGGCATCCCATGTTCGCTCGAATCAATCACGACTTCTTCAGAATCAATATAAGGAGCGGTTGACCTC
This sequence comes from Orius insidiosus, assembly GCA_014119065.1. NCBI lineage: Eukaryota > Metazoa > Arthropoda > Insecta > Hemiptera > Anthocoridae > Orius > Orius insidiosus. Next base: position 97,265 of record JACGAQ010000165.1, read on the forward strand.
ACATCACAAGAAATCGAATTTTCTTTTGAATTTCGGATAGTAATACGAGCCTCATGTCCATCAACAAAAGCTTTTTTGGTATCTCTAGAATCACTGCATGGATACTCAGGTTTTCCCGAATGAGTAATTACAACATCCACATCATCACAATTGGGCCCCTGAGAATACAATAAATAATTTAAAAATGAAAATTAAAGCTCAAACTTTTCGTTGGCAAAAGAAAACTAATTTGCATCCTTCACATCCTTTAACATCCCAAACACCTTCAAGTTCAGACGTTTCCAAATGGACTTTTGCTACGGGTGATACAAAAATTGTATCAGCCAAGCAAACTCCCAAAAATCCAAGAATCAGCAGTATCGTTTCCTTAAAATCAATTTAAAAATTTTTGGGGAGAAAAAAAAAAGGAAATTTTACCATTTGGAAGAAACTCTTGAACTGATTGCTAAATTATTAATTTGAAAATCAAACAAATTATTTGACGTCTTTCAGAATAAACAAATTAAAGAATCATTTAATTAAAAACAACTGTCAACACAAAGGGGAAAAAGAATGCTAAACTAAAATATCAGCAACATAAATATGCAGTTATCTTCCAGAATTTAACGTTTTATGGAAAATATTTTCAATAAAAATTACTTCAAGTTTCTTTTTATTTATCAAATTAATCCACATTTTCTTTGGTGATTCGGTATTCATCGGCAATATCCTCTTCGGTTTTCTCAATTTTTATTTGGCATACAGGAGATAAAGACTGATAGAATTTATGCTCTAAAAGCTTAGTCTGAAAAAAAAAAAACTTTCTAGCATTTTTGGTCAAAAAAAAATTGACATAAGCTCAGCAGTGGATTTTGCAAATCTATTGTACCCAGCTGCATCATCGAATAACACCAACCTGAAATTGGCCTAATCCAATTTCCTGATCATTAATCATACATATTTGGGAAGGTTGATCAAAATAAACTTGATTAACTTCGTCATTTTCAACCTAAAACTTATAAGGAAAAAGGATGTTAAAAAAAAGTTACTGCATTTCTGTTGTCTCCTCCACAGTTAATCAAACTGTGACACTGTAGATTTCGGATGAAATTCAAGAAAACTTTTCTCTCAAGCTTTTTGTTATAAACATTCAGCAAAGCATTTGATGATTTCAAGGTATCAATTTCATTTTCTAACTTTAACACTCGGGCTTCAAGTTCACGATTTTTCTCATCATAAAATTCAAGCTGAAATAATGGTAGCTTCATTTGCCGAAGGTTCTTTTATTACCTTTTGTTTTAGTTCATAGAATTCATTTTGTCCAACGGAATTATTATTCGGGAGTTTCAGAGGGCAAATTTCTGGATGCAAAAACTAAAATTGGTTTAAAAACAGTTAAGGGAAAAAATCAGAACATTTACTATTTCATCGCCAAGATTTAATTTTTCTGAAGAAATTTCATAGCACTTAGCAACTTCTACTTCAGGGTGAGAAGAGAATCGAAAAAATTGGCTGACTCCCATAATCTAAAGAATAAATTTGGTTTATGCAAAACAATTTGAAATGCTCAAAAACCAAAACTTCAGCAATTCAGACCTCAAGATCTTGGCCAACGTAGACAAACTGATAATGACGATCAGGTTCAACATTTGAAAAATCGATCGGCTCAAAGATGACTCTTCTATGACGAAGCGAATTGTTTATGCGATCACCGATTCCCCATTTATAAGCAACAAATGATTCAAATGTCGACCAACCTGAAGGATAAACACCGATCCAATCTCGAGTTGAAGCTTTAAACTAAAAAATACTTTGCATATTAAAAAATATTTAAAAGGTCTTTTTTTATATTAAAATTATCAGGTTACCTTGGGATCAATAAAGAAATCTGCAAATATCTTTTCTTTTTTTTCATAAATAATTTGTACGTCTTCAAAAACGACTAAGTCATGAATAACATCGCCTCTTGGCGTCGAGCTAAAATATTCAACATCATTTTGACCCATTCCGAATAGCCCGGAGAAGCCGAGTGAAAAAAAAAAGATTGTTTAAAAATTTTTAGAAGGTATTTTTTCAGCTAAAAACAACAGAGAAGCTGCAAAAAGATCACATAAAATATGACAGATGGTTAAAAAAAATTGTCATATGATAATTTATTTTGAAACTAACACTTTTGATAACATAAAATTATAAAATTTCAAAGACAGTAGTGAAAATCTCTTAATTTATTAAAAATATGCTTAAATATACAAATTTTCAAGAATTAAATTGATTTCATAAAAACTTTATAGATATTTGTATTTTAAAATAGAAATTTTAAGTCTAAAAATCTTGATCGTCAACAGGCGGACTGGAGGTTAAGAAGGGCGATTGTTTTTGAAATACACTGGAGAGTATTTATGTTGTTATAAATTCCAAGGTTGAAAACTTTTTAAGACGGGTGGCCCAAGTTCTACAACAAAAGAGATGTTATGAGAAAAATAAGGTATTTCATTGTTGAAGATGCAACTGTGCCTTTTGGCTGCTTTTCAGGAGAGACGAAAAACTGAATCGTAGTCTTCAGATTTCAGATACAAAACAGTTGAACTGCTTTCTGAAGAGTTTTACAAAACTAAGTTATCTGATTTTGCTTCATATTCAATAAAAATCTCATTTTGCCCAAAATGCGAGTTACCACATGTTGCATCTTCTACGACGATTTAGCTTAAATGAAACGAAGAAATTACCTTGAGCGCAGACGATTATCTCAGGAAGTTTTTCGAGTGCGTTCAAAACGACATCTGGGTTGTCTGATTCCAGGCAGCTCATATAAGAACAAATCGCTTCACTCGCTGCTTTCGGATTCATTTTTACATGTCTTGCAATCAAATTGTGACAAATCGTTCTCACTTGAACATTTGAATGTTTTATCATACTACAATAAAATGGAAAGTACACTCCATTCGGTTTTTTATCCAAAAATTGAAATATTGTCGCTAAATCTAAATAAAAAAATCATTAATAAAAAATTATAAAGAATTTCTTGGTACCATCTTTTTTTGATAAAACGACTCTCCCATCCCACTGTGTGTTTGAGCTATCAGCCAAATTTGGTGGTGTGATAATAATTTCATTACCAAATTTTTTATCGGTCGTTATCAAGCAAAGAGATCGCAAAATTGGATAATCATCTTGTAGATCACTAAAAAAAATTTTTAAAAATGAAAAATAATTTAATTAACATACCTTATAAGCTCGGCATGATTTTTTATGAAAATTTCGACTTGCTTTACATTATGTTTAATGTAACCTTGCATAAATGTTGTGAATTGATTAACGACTTGCGATAACGTTAATGATTCTCTGAGATAACTCTAAAAAAAGAAAATAAGTATATGATTGTTAGAAAAAGTATTTACCATAAATAAATCAAGGTATATTGCTAATATTTTATGCAGTGAAGGTGCATAATGATCTTGATATATAATTGGCTGTAGAAGATCGATGACGTTGGCGATTTGTTGGAAGAGTCGCCAGTGTCCTCGAACGTTGAAGACGGACCAATCAAGGTCGAAACGTCCGCGTAGTATGGCAGCGATCATTGGCAACTGTCGCAAAATGAGAAGAGGATGAGTCGACGCCATTTTTCTCAAACAGAGCTCCAACTCTTGAGATTTTTTACTCCATTCTTTTAAGCTCGATGTTTCAGAAAGGGCCGTTATTAAATTATGCGACATGATGTCTGTAGTACTACATCCTCCAACTAAAAAAAAATTAAAACAACCTTTTTAGATTAACAAAAGATTACCTGATAAACTGGATAAATCATTGAAACGTTTTTTCACTTGGCTTTCTGAAAGATGAGTAATAAGGCTTGGTATTTTAAGATAAAGTTGGATCAAAAGCTGCTGACACATTTCAGCTTCCTCTCTAAAACAAAAATCCATAAATGGCACAAGAAAGATTATTAGATTACCTATTTTTAGATTCAGGAGAACTTGTCGAGATCAAATGTTTTGCTATTTCTGCAGCATAACGGATATCTGTGGCGACTATACATTGATGAAGAAGCGAAAGTCTTTGCGAAAGATGGTACTTTAAGTCTTTATTCGCTTCTGGGACAAAACCTTCTTGTGCATTAACTCCTTCGCTTACGATGTAATCCGTCAAAACTTTAAGCTGAAAAAAAAAAGTAACTTCCTTTACAATAGTGCCCCTAAAGAAATTCCCAAGTATACCAACTCCCTTTTTAGCTAAGAGAAGTTAATTTGCTTACTAAAAACCTTGGAAAAAGGAGTTAAAACAGTAAAGAAGAAAAAAAGATCTTACTTGGTTTATATCCAAATTAAGGATGTCCTCTGGAGTGTAATGCTTGGGAGTATGCTTTTCTCTTCCTTGCCATAATTTTGGGTTACAAGTTAGAGCTTTTAAAAAGTCAAGAACAGGCGTAGGTTCATACTGAGAAACTGAATCTTTTTTCAATAAAATCTCCACACAATCGTGAAGTGTTTTCCAGCTCGCATGATGCGTAAGAAGCACAAGAAGATAAGGCCTGCATTGTAACGTACTCACTTTTCTTTTACAAAATAAAAGTTTCATCTACAAAATTATGAATAAGAAATATAACAAAATAATTGAATTACTTGAATTTCAATATTTGATCCCAGAATTTCAGGTTCATGTTTGACAAGTTTGTCGACTAAATAGCCGGCTTCTTCATCACGGCAGACTAAAAGACGATTCATCGTATCAGTGAGAGGAGATTCACTTTCTGTAGTGTCCATTTCTGTAAATAATTGACTTTTAGAATATTAGAAATAAATTTTTGTACCTTCTTTTTTGCAAACGATACTAGAAAATTGCTCTTTTAAAGCTGTGGTCAAAATGTCGACTAATGGTTTTGCTCGATGATCTTTTTTATTTAAAATTTTGCTCTGAAAAAATGATTAGATTTAATGAAATAAATAATTATTTATTTACCAAAAGTGTGCGGATATGACGTTCGGAAACGATGTTTGCAAGAAGGCGGAAAAAGGAGCATGAATACTGAAGAGATTTGATGACATTATCTAAGAAATTAGGATTTGTTTCAATCCTATGAAGAAAAGGAACGATGGCATTCTGTAGTAAAGGACTCTCTTTTTTTCTCTTCTCTTGGATGAATTGTCTAACCAAAGTCTAAAAAAAAAGAGTCAACTTTATGAAAAAGTAATGTTATCTTACTCGTTGAAAGTCTGCAAAAAGGAAGCCGTTTTCCTTAATTGAAGACGATGCAAACATAAAATCTAAAGTGGCCGCAAAATTTTCTTCAGTCAAATAAGTCGGTTCAAATCTTTTTTTCTCCAAGTATGAAACTATAAAACAACAATAAAAAATTTAGAAAATAAGATCAGCTACCTATTGGTTTGGGTTCGTCGATTTCCATGGGTGTAGCTTCTTCTTTGACCAATGGAAAAGCCTGATAATTTGAATCTAATATTCTCACAAACTCTTCACCTCCTAAGGCTCCTCTTTTGTGCTGAACTTCAACCAATTGTATCATGTACGTTTTATCAATCACTGCATCGCTAACAGCGTCGGGGTCGATTAAAACAGCGGAGTCAATCGTTGCCAATAATTTACTGAAAATCAGATAGATAAAATATAAACGAAGATTTATGAGTACCTCATAGAAGCAATGGGAATGCCGAAGCTTTGTATGAAAAGGATCAACTGTCCCATGTCAAGGTCAGTCAATGCTGCGTTGACAAGACGAGGAACGTGAGAGCGAATCATTCTTAATTTGAGCCAATCTGGGATTAGAAGAGCTTCTTCAGAAGTATCGACTAAAAATCCTTTGGGTGCTTTTGAAATGTCACGAGGGAACCAAGTGTTCAATAAATAATCATATTGATCAGTGCTGTTGATCGGAACGGTGGAACCGTATGTCAATAAAATAACCATGGCATGAACAACAAGGATGTAGACTGTACATTCTTCTCCGGAATGCCATGAAACTAAAACTTGATCTTGAGATTCCGACCAAGTATACTTGTCTTTCTTCGGTTCTCTCGCTTTAGTCAAATAGTTATAAAATATCAACAAGAAAGCATCCAAGGCGGGATTCGGTTTGTCTCCAGAAGGAAGAATCGATGCCATAATCGTACTCCGCTCTACAATAAGCTGTGCCATATCTAGCACAAGTTCGCCCATTTCGTTCAAATCTCCGGTCGCATGCTGCGATAAGAAGCAGAGGTATGCGGTGACTAGATTGGGCTCATTTTCAACCTGACATGCTGAACGTAATGAAGCCACTATCTGAGGACGAGCGGCTTCAAAATGCGGTATCCTCGGCAGCTGTTCCATTAACCAGCTCGGGTCTTCTTTGATGACTGCCGATTTATCTTTAATTGGTTCAATATCATCTTCCACCAGAGGAGAAATCACCAATTTTAAACCCTAAAATTTACCGTATAAATAAATCAAAAATATAATTAATTTACGCATATTGCTGAAGCTCGGTTGTTTGGAGAGCTTAATCGTCTTAAAAAGTAATCAAGGACTTCACAGGCGTTTATCGGATCTTGATTAGGATCGGTGAGAATGTTGTGCAAATGTTTCAAAAGTTGTTGATATTTTCCTTCTTGTTTGTAAGCAGAACTTAAAAGAAACTCGCACAAACACTGAACAGGAAGATGGCTATAAAAAAATTGTTAAAACTTTAACCAATGATGGATCTCCATACTTGAGGGCGCCTTCGGAATTTTGAACGAGATCAGCAAGCCATGGCATACTCTGAGATGAACCCTGACGTTGAATTATATCAAGGAGGAAATCTGGTTGACGTGAACGGCATAAAAGATGGCCAAGTTTCAGCGGACCATTCATCGCTTTCAACGCATCCACAGTCACTTGAGGAGGCCGCCTTGGTGGACCATGAGGATCCATAGATATCAGTTGTGATAAAAGTAATGACGAATGCTCAGTTATTTCCATCTGAAAGAAAATTTATAAACCACCTTTTATTATATTTAAAAACCTTAGTTGAGGCAGCAGCCAGATGAGTTTCAAATTCTAAAATAGCTTGTTTTTCAACAGTTAGGAGCTGAAGATCTTCATATCCAGGAGGAAAAGCAAAATGACTCGTTATACACATTTCCATCAAAACTCTTAACGTCGGGTATTTATTCCAAGCGATTTCACCGAATTTCGCAGGATTATGCGCTGAAAGGATTAAAAGAAGTGTCCAAGCTTTCCAGTAAAACGTCGAAATGGCCAACGAAGGTGGTTTATAGCCGGCAGGTAAGTCGATATTGTCTGGATGTCTATAGATGGAAAGATTGAATATGCAGTCGATAATAGAGACTTGATCACCTACAAATAAATGGTATAAAATACAAAAAGAAAAAATGAAAACAAACATTTTAAAACAGGAGTTATCGGATTATTAACAGCAGCAGCACGTCTGACAACTTCGGATGCTATGTCCATAGCGTCGCTGGGCACAATGGGATGCTCTTTTGATAAACCGATCATAAAAAGAGTAATCAATGTCTTTTCAAGGACTGGAACTTCAGATGCCATTCTCATAAAAAGCGATCGGTCCTGTTCGGGAGGCCAATTATCAGTCTTGTAGTACTGCTCAGCAGGTTCAAGCAATAAAACTTTTCTTAATGCATGTACATATTCAGCTTGCGTAGGCTTATAAACGCTTAAGACGCTCTCGTTAAGCCACCATACTGCATCACATTGAATAGTCGAAATTGTATGTTGCATTTTTTCCATCTATAAACAATTTTCAGTAAAAAGAATTTATTAGCAGATTTCCTACTTGAGATAAATCTTTTTTTTCAGTTCGTGCGTGTGGCATGACTGCAAGGAATATGCAGAGAGCGATGATGTCAACTGTTGATGCTAAAGATCGGCTGCTGTCGACGTCCCGTGCAAGCGGCTCCGTGTGCGACATGAGACCTTGACAGAAATTCTGAAGTTTCAACTCATGCCTCAAAACACGAGCCAATTCCCGAAGGAGGCTTCTCAATGGCCTCAAATAATCATCGCGATTCATCAAAAGTTCCTTTTAAAATTAAATTAATAATATTTTCCATCTTAATTAATCTTACTAAAAATATAGTGGCCAAACGGTCAGCGGCGCATAAATAATTGCACTGAAAAATGACGCTCAGCATGGGCATGTTGTTCGGGTTGCGCGAATTGGAAAGCTCGTTGTATATCGTGTGCTTTAGTACAGTTCCAAGATTATCTGGATGTGCCATCACTAATTCTCTAAAATATGCTTTATTTTGAAATCTATGATATTAAACTTACTTGATACAAGATAAATAGTAATTGCTTAAAGCTTTGGTTTTAAGTCTCATCTTAATAAGCGAGCTGATAACTTCGACATCTTTCATGGTATGTGTACAGCAGTTGACGCACAGAGACATAAGAAGTTCTTGAGCAGAACGAGTCAATTTGGGGTTTTGAATCCAAGCTTCTATTTTAGGAGATATCAGTAGTCTTATCTGAAAAATGATTTTATATAAGCATTCATTTTAAAAAGAAACGAACCTCGGTGACTCCACACAAAGCAGTCAACATTCGAAGGAAGTTTCTGTTGATTAAATCAACACTTTGTCTTTTAGAGAGTTGTTCTTTGACAGTTTCTAACACGATGGATTCGATAGCTTCTCTGTTCCAGCGAAATCGGGAGGAGGGTGAGTGGTATTCCAGGGAGAAAAGATGATCGGTAAGTGTCATCTTTATGGTCGTCACGATATCATCTTCTTGCTGTTCAGGACGTCCAGGATCAGGCAAAACGCTGGTACTCTGCTTCGTTCCTAGAGAATGAACGATGTTTTCGGAAAACGTTTTAGCCAATTCGTGATCCACCCAATTCCTTTCACCGCCTGCATCTTCTAAATAAAGCTTAAAAGAAAATTAGAATTGAGTTTAAAAAACTATCATCTTACTTTTATCAGACTTTCAGGCCATTTTTTGACATCTTTGAAAGCATTGCTGAGAAGAGTAACTGCCAAAAGGGCTGAACTTATGTTCATTTTTGTAGGAAGGCTTTTAAACGAAGAACTCATAACGTCTCTTTTAAGCAAAGAACTCAATCCAGCGACGATAAATTCATTAGTGAATAAAGAATTTTTAATTTTAGACAGATATGTGAATCCGATGTACAATATTGAATCAACTTTGAACCTTTGTGCTTTCAACAGTTTGATTGCTCCGCAAACTAGGCCAATCTGCAATAACAATGAATTTATGAGATTAGGTATAATGTGTAACATACACTTTTGTCGATATCGTCATTTTCAAGGGCTTCCAGAACGTTTGGTATCAGATCTGGAATATCTACGTCAAGTGCCAATGATTCCCAAGTTTCTGCGGAAGTGGAAGAACTGCTCGATGACGATCCACTTGAAGGTGCCAGCGAACCTGAAGAGATGGAGGAACTTGCTGATACTCCAGGACGTTGAATGGTAGCCGCTAACTTCGCCTTTTTGGCTGGGACCGCTCCAGATAACGCAGGACCATCTCGCTTACGTTCTCTTTCTCCTTAAAAACAAATTAATAACCAGGATAATTTAAATTCTTAAGTACCGGAAGATTGAGGAAGTCCTTGCTTAGGGCCAGAGTGACCTGGGGCAGACCTTTGCTTCTCCGTGGAGCTTCCTTTAGATCCAAGAACGTAAAGATCTTGAGGGAACTGAGGAGTTTTCGATTTACTACCTCGCCCAGAACTTGATTTACCCCGATCCATTCTTCTCGATATTCAACCAATCATAATGCAAAGAACACTTATCTAAAATTCTTTCACAGCATCGTACTCCCAGCAAAATAAACAAATGAGCAAATGGAAGACTGTATGCACAAGCAGACGTATGGAAGGTTATAACTGTTATGATTAATTCTGCAAACAATGTTCAAAAATAGCCAATTATTAAATAATGCGCATCAGAATATTATTTTAACTTTCATTTTTCAACATTTTAATTTTTAGGACTATATATAATTTGTAGTACTCCTAATATTGAAACAAACTGTTTTTTAAGTTATCCATAAGCCTGAGGCAGTTGGTTAAAATGTGTTATAACCAATTGGATAACTTTTTGTTTATAGTTGACTGTAAACTGTATTATAAAATTTAATTATTTTATCAGAATGGGAAAGTCAAAAAAACATGATAAAAAGTCTAAAAAGAGTAAAAAATCCAAAAGAAGGGAACGATCTTCTGTAAGTTTTTTTAAATTATTATTTTAAAGTAAATAAATTTTTTAGAGTTCAGAAAGTGAAGAAGAGTGGGTGGAAAAAGTGGCTGAAAAGCCGGAAGTAGAGAATACTCAGAAAGCTGAAAGTAAGCATGATGATTGGATGGAGATGGATCTGGGAATCCCCACTATATCGAACCAAGCTAGAAAAGAGCAGAGGGAAAAAGAGAAACAAGCATCCAAAGAGCCAAATCTATTAAATCAAGTAAGACTAAATAAAACTTATTTATAAGATTGTAGTTTTTTATTTTCAGCCTGGGCAAAGTTCACGGGAGTTGAATCCATACTGGAAAGACGGCGGGAGCGGATTACCTTGTGAAGAAAAAGATGTCAAATTGACCAAAACCGTCGGTGATCATGGTGCCAACTGGTTGAAGAAAGCATTGGTTAGAGCTAAAGAAGAGGCTGCTGAGAAAGGCATCAGTTTGGAACAAGTCGTCGAAGAAAGATGGGGAGTAAGTAATTTTCATTCTGTAAAAAAATTTATTTTTATTTTTTTTAAAGAGTTTAGATAATCTTAAGGATTTGTTGAAAGATGCTGAATATAAAGAATCAAAAAGATTTGACCGTGATAGAGATTTCAGAAGAAACTCCGATTATGGCAGAAAAGATAGAAGAGATGAAAGAAGAAGGTTTAAAAGACCAGGCGATAGCGATGATGAATCTAATTATGACAGAAGAAGAGAAAACAAATCCGATTTTAGAAAAGATAGACCTGAAGATAGAAGGTTTAAAAATCCTGACCATGAAAAAGAAAGGCAATCTGACCGTGGAAGACCAGAAGACAGAAGAAGGAAGTTTAAAAGACCTGGTGATAGCGACGACGAAGATAGAAGTTCAAATTATGATTCAAAAAGCAGCCATAGATCATCCCATTCAAAAAGCGGCTGGAAAAAACCTTCGCATCATGCAGAACCTGAACCATCCAGAAATGACGACGAAGATAGAAGTTCAAATTATGATTCAAAAAGCAGCCATAGATCAAGCCATTCACAAAGCAGCTGGAAGAAACCTTCGCATCATGCAGAACCGGAACCATCCAGAGAAGTTCAGGAAGAACCTAAAGAAGAAAACAAAATATTAAGTAAAGATGAGCTAAACAAACTGGGAGCGAAGATGATCAAGGCTGAAATTATGGGAGATACGGAGTTAGCGGAAAAGATAAAAAGACAACTGGAAAAAGCGAGGGAGGCTATCGAAACTGGAAATAAAGGCCGTCAAATCGTCACTCTTACAGAAACAGATCAGAAGGGTTTCACACGTCCATTTTCTAGGCCAGAAGATTCCGGGAATAGCAAGAAACGTCGTGTTGAAACTCACGAAAATAGACAAAGAGTTCGCTATTTCGCTGACGACGATAAACATTCTCTTCAAGATATGGTAACCATCAACCATACTCTATTTATGATATTAAGTTTTATTTGTAGTTTGAAAATGAAAGATTCAGCTCTGTGGCAGACCAGAATATGACATTCGCCAAACTTATGGGAAAAGTATGTTGTTTTTTTCACCTTCATAAATATTAATTGATTCAACAGGAAATGGCACGAAAAGATGGATCGTTGGCATTGGACGACCCATTCGAAGAAACAGCCTCGATCGATGATTCTGCCAAACGAAACAAAAGGAAAATGGATCAAACGATACAAAATCAAATCAAAAAGAAAAGGCGTATGATGAATGCCGATGGTGTATCATGGGAGCGAATGTTCAAAAAGATATCATTGTTACCACCCGGAGTAAAGTAAGTTTACTTTTATTTAAAAATTAATTTTCTAAATAATTTTAGGTTTACCTTTGTGTCCCTCCATTTCAATCTTTGACACCAAATCACTGCCTGATTGTCCCAAATTTTCATGTTTCCTGTGCCACACAAGTTGATGAAGATGTTTGGGAAGATATAATGGTTTGTAGATTTCATTTTTTTTACTGAAAATCTTAACATATTAATTTAGGAATTGAGAAAAATACTTGTTAGACTTTTTGAGAAAGAAGAAGAGGATATTTTATTTTTTGAACATGCTGCGAATTTTCATAAGCATCCTCATATGGTGCTGCATTGTGTTCCAATTCCAAGAGAAATTGGTGACGTAGCACCAATATATTTTAAGGTAACCTTTTTTTATTTTTGCTGTTCAAATTTTATTCATTTTGTGTAGAAAGCGATGTTGGAATGTGAAGCTGAATGGTCAGATAATAAAAAAGTTGTCGAATTAAAAGGTCGGGACGTACGAAAAGCCGTACCGAAAGAGCTTCCTTATTTTTCAGTCGATTTTGGAATGCAAAGCGGCTACGCTCATGTCATCGAAGATTACAAACTTTTCCCACGAAATTTTGCTCAAGTATAACCTCAATTTATTGTTTAAGATCTCTAAAATATTTTTCAGGAAATTATCGGAGGTATGATGGATCTAGATCATGGCGTGTGGCGTAAAACTCGTAGCGAAACTAAAGAATCCATCATTTCTAAACGAAATCAACTTTTAAAACTGTTTGAAAGTTTATAGTTTAATTGAGATTTACAATATTTTAAGGAAAACTTATTGCGAATTTTTACAAAAAAAAAATGTAATAAAAAAATGAAAAATAGATTATTTAAACAATCATTTCTAATTCTCTAGCATATTCCAAAGTCTGTAGAACAATCTCCTTAGAAGGTAAAACCTCATCGCTTTTTTTCTTATCGTCACTGATAAAGTGGTAGTAGTTGTCACGTCCATAATTCCAGTTTTTCTAAAAAATAAAAATGAATAAATTCGTTATTTTTTTAAATAGTTGATTACCTTGGCAGCGTAATCTTTTAAAGCAGCTTGGTTTCCCAAATTCAACATGCGAGTGGCATCCGGCGTCGAAATTTTGTTGTAAGCTTGCTCTAAGCATCCGGCGATTTCGTTTCTGATTGTTTCCAATAAGATGTCGATGAAGAAATTGTAGCTTTCTGCGGGGACGTTTCCTTTAGCAAGGAAAATCTAAAGAAAAAAAGTAAATTAAATTGTCAAATTTTAACTAGTTGAAGGGGACCCCAAATTGATGAATCCCACGAAAAAGAAGGGGAAGACCCAGATAATAAAGCCTTTTTGCATATTAGTCTTCAAAAAACGAAAGAATTTTTCAAAAGGTATTTATGGGAGTTTTCCTTGATTTTACGGCAGAAAAACCCATTTTCCCAGGATTCTTAAGAGTTTTCCTCAGTGTTTTGATATAGATTTCTAGAGATTATCAGGAGTTTTTCTTGTTCTTTTGACGTAACTCAATTTTTAATAGTTTTCTTCCGTTTTTAGACAGTGAAACCTCATTTTTACAGGATTTTTAGGAGTTTTCCTTGGTTTCTTGACAAACTGACTGGATTCTTAAGAAGTTTCTTCGACGGAGGGACCCCATTTTTAGAGGATTCTTGAGATTTTTTCCACAATTTTTTTTTTTCAGATAAGCCCAGTGTTTACAGAATTATTAGAAGTTTTCCTTGGTTTTTAGACAGAGAAACCCCATTTTTATGGGTTTCACAGAATAATTAGGCTTTTCTTCTGTTTTTTTGGACATAGAAACTCCATTTTTACTGGATTTTTGAAAGTTTTCTTATACAGGAAACCCCATTTTTATAAGATTCTGAAGAGTTTTCCTCAGCTTTATTTTGACAGACAAACCCTATGTTTACAGGATTATTAGTTTTCCTTGGTTTTTAGACAGAGAAACCCCATTTTTAAAGGTTTCACAGAATTATTAGCCTTTTCTTCAGTTTTTTAGACATAGAAACTCCTTTTTTACTAGATTTTTAAGAGAAACTCCATATTTAAAGGATTCTAGGGAGTTTTTCTCAGTATTTTTCATAGATAAACCCTATGTTTACAGGATTTTTAGGAGTTTTCCATGGTTTTTTTGACAAAGAAACTCTATTTTTCCTGGATTTTTAAGAGGTTTTTTTGGTTTTTAGACAGAGAAACGCCATTTTAAAGGATTCTCGGTAGTTTTCCTAATTTTTTAAACAGAGAAACCCGATGTTTGCTGGGAGTTTAACTTGGATTTTAGACTGGGCATTCTCAAGACTCCAAAAACGAGATATTCCCCACATTTTAGTATTTTTAGAGGAGCCTGGCCGTTTTCAAAAGAATCTCTATATTTTAAGACAAGAAAAGGCGTTTAAACTAAGTAAGTTTCTCGCCATAAAAGTCTAAAAATCTGCAAACCTTATTGTAATTTCCTTCCATCAAATACTGCTCGAGAGAAAGAGGATGACGGATGTAAATATTGGTCTGAATTTGGTCAGACGGAAGTAACTCAAGTTCTGTATGAAATTCGGCAACTCTATTTTGAGACAAAAGGAGCAGAAGATTCAAGCCTAAAAGTTGATACTTGAAAGCAGATTCAGGCAATTCATCTCTGAAAATAGATATTAATGAAACGTAAACGAATCATATGTTTATTTTACTTGTAATCTAAGTAGTAACATTTGAGCTGGGCCATGTATCTTTCAAATGATGGAATATCCTTGGCTGCGATGCTCCATTGAGCTCCGATTTCAAGTACATCTCCTTCAAAAAATACGTTAACATTTTTATGAGTAGGAAAAACAAAAATCTTACTAGCAATCAAAAGTTCTTTCTGAGAAGCTTTCGAATTCGAAGTCGGCAAAAACATAAGCTCAGTAAGAGCAATCTGAAAAAAGAACCATTTTAGTAGAGTTTCAACCTATCCAGAACTTACCTTGAGATTTTTCAAAAGTTCACGGCATTTTTCCAAATTTTGTGGCTTTTTCGACCATTCGGATTTAAGGCTATTATGAAGAGCGACTACGTTATTCAAAGACATTTTTTATCTCCGAAAAAATAAAAAATAAAATTTAAGTAAATGAGTGAGTTGACGATTTTTGTTGACTCGAAATGGAAGGTATCAGTAAGCTACGGTTTACGTTTTATCAATGTTACCATAAAACGACAAATGTACCCACTCCTCTCAAAGACCTAGGAGAAAGAATTAGGTACATTTAGCAGTAGAATAACTCATTAACCAGCTGTGAGCAATAGATATGACCAAGGTGGAAAATGCAAAATAATTGAACTAAGCAATCAAAAGTTATAAAAAGTCCACAGTACGATAGATACTTTTTTGGTGTGAATTAAACGAATATGAAGGTTCCTCAAGAAGCCTAAGCTAAAGACATCTTAGCACATTTACAGAAATGATAAGATTGCTTGAGTTTAAATTGAACAGCTGGGTGCAACAGAGTAGAATGCATTCGAAGTTCAACCAGCCGAGTTCTACAGAAGTAGGATTAAACTACCTAGAATCCTCTAAAAATGGGGTTTCTCTGTATAAAAACCTAAGAAACCTATTAAAAATCCACTAAAAATGGAGTTTCATTGTCAAAAAATCAAGGATCCTAATAATCCTATAGAAAATAGGTTTTATCTTTCAAAAAACTGAGGAAAACTCTTCAGAATCCTATAAAAATGGGTTTTTCTTCAAGTGAGAGTAAAACCAAGGGAAACTCCTCAAAATACAAAATACTTTTTGGGAAACATCTCTTTTTTATTACTAATAATTATAATACTAATATATTATTTTTTATATACTAATAATTAAATTAATTACCTCTAGGCTAAAATATATTTCAAATACTCATTATTTCAAAAGGTTTAATACAGGAAATTTTATTCACACAATAATTTGGTAAACAATTTAACAAAAATTTAAAATTTTTGCTCCAATCGATTGATGTTATGTATTCTGGACCGCCATGTTATTTAAGATGTCATTGAAAAGAATGCCAACTAAAAAGAAGAAAAAATAGTTAATAGATTTTGAAAAATTATATAAAAACATACAATTAACATTTCCAGGGGATGATATGTTAAGCAGCATTGTTGCTAAAGATTCAATCGCTGTTAGATATTTTTGTTCAAACAGTTTTATTCTTTCCTCTTTCAATGTACCTTCTGCAGTAGAAGACCATAAATGACTTAGTTCTTCACAAAGATGGAAAATCTAGAACATAAAAAAAACGTTTTATGAAAAACGCTAAAATGTAAAAGGAAAAAAAAATTTTCCGGTACCGGGAATCGAACCCGAGCCTCCTGGGTGAAAGCCAGGTATCCTAGCCACTAGACCATACCGGAGTTGTGTATTATTAGCTTTGTTCCAACCGTAGTTTGAAACATCCGAAGGATTTGGACGTCTCAGATGACTTCAGATATGACGGACAAACGAATTGAACGAAGTCAAATTTGACGTCCTTCTGCGCATGCTCCATGAGTTGCAAACTGCGGTTGGAACAAAGCTAATGTATAAAATCCCGCCAATTTTTAAAGGAAAAAGCAACAAAAGTAAAAATTTCTTACAGTAATCACTCGATCTTTTCGACATCCTTTCCCATGAAGAAAACATTGTTTTTTGTACTCAAGAATCAATTCCATATGAGCTATAAATTAATATCAAATTAGTCATTATCACTAATAAAAAATTATAATAACCATTCTGAATTGTGTGAAGATCCTTAGCTTCTGCACAAGCTTTTATCATTTTGTCATCAAACCACTTTTCATCGATAAAAACAAAATAATTATAAAGAGCCGTCATGGTGTGCAAAAGCCACATTTTCAACGAATAGAGAGATCTACATATTTCATAATTTTGGGAATTTTCTTTCAAATCTGAAGAAGATAAAAAATGAAAATGTAATCATAATTTTTTTTTTACCTTTAAGTCGTAGTTCTAGAATTAAACAATAGGAATATCTAAGTTGTAATCGAAAACTAAATAAGTGGTTGTAAGCTTCAATAATTTCGTCGGTAAAAACCATACTGAAGTCTTCAGGCTAATAAAATCTTTTAAAATTATAAATTTAAAAAATAAACTTCCCTTACATAATAGTTTAGCTTGACAAATTCAAGAGTATACAGGACATTAGAAGTTCCGATTAATGCTTGAATTTTACTATCGCCAATATCAAAATTGAACTGATCGCAAAATTCAATCGGATGAAATTCGTTGAGACAATTTCTGAGTTTTCTTGTCCATGGGTACGTCCAATGTTGGTTTTCTTTTATCTAAAAATTTATATTATTTTTGCTGTCAATTTTGGTTTTTAAATAACCTGGAGGAACAGCTCTAATGAAAACGGCTGAAGAATGTTGAGAAAATAAATATTTCTTATGTTTTTAAGTACATCTAATAATTTATGCTCATCCAAAAGTATGGAGGAAGCAAATCCTGCAGGTAACATATAGTCTTTGACCATTTGAATCGATACATTTTTAAGAACTGAATTTGTCATATTAACATCTAATTTGGCATCTAATACATCATCGGAAAGCCTAAAATATTTTATTTTTAATATAAACAGAACTGTTTAAGCTTACTTTTCAAGGGTTGACTTTTTGAAAATATTTTTGGAAGGCGTACGAAAAACATTAAATATGCCATCGAAGCTATCGCCGAACATTCGAGTTTGTGAGCAAAATGACCAAGTTTTTACAAAATCGTCGACGTAATCCTCCGAGAAAACCGTGAGACAATTGGAATTATTTAATTCGTCAGCTTTTTCCTCTGGAAGAAAATCGCTTAAAGCGGATCTCAGTCTTCTGCAGAATTCCTCGACGAAAAAATCTACAAAAGGATAAAGGATGCGATTTCAGAATTCTAAGTTTACCGTAAGAGCTCATATATGATGAATCGTGAGATTTTTTAAGTTTTTGTAGGAAATAAACGGATGAAATGGCTCTGTGGCACGTTGAGATAAATGGCTTCCAGAAGTCATGAGAACGACTTTGAAACGACTTCACAAATCCAGAGTATTTACGAATTTCTAATATTCTGTTTTTATCAGAATTTCTAAAAATAATAATAATTTTAAAAAATAGTCCAGAATTTTAAAAGTTCAAAAGAAAAAAAAAATTTACGAACCGACAAATGACAAACTCTTGTTTAACATCAGAGTCGAAATTCCCAGCCATCATCAAACAGATTATTTCTAAATACGACGAAAACGATTCAATAAATAATTTTAATACAACGGTTTTTTTGTAGTTTACGCTTGTCTCTAGTTGATCGTACAAAACTGAAAGCAATCTTAAACAAATAATTAAAGAAAAATCCATTTTTAAACAAATTTACTTCATCGAACAGAGCCAATTTTTGACGTTTTCAAAATCCGGATAGACCGCTTTATTATGAATCGATACAATAAATTCGAAAATTTCGTTCCAATGGGATTCTTTGGTTCGTAGTGCAACATAAAGACGTCGCAGAGAGCACAAACTTTCTGAAATCAAATATTTAAAAAAAGAAATCAAGAAATGAAAAAAACAAACCTTGCTTTTTTATCTCGTCTTCAACACTTTTTAACTGATTTCTATAAATAGTGACGATACTATCCAATGAATTCGCATACATAATATACGTATTAGGTACCATCTGACTCAATAATTTATAAGAGTTGACTTTTTCGACAAAGTCGATGATGACTTTTAAGTTTTTAAGAGGTGTCAAGAATCGATTTTGTACCGATTTTTTAAAAGTAGACTAAAACAAACAAAAATTTAGGGAAAAAAGCATAATTTTTGGTAGATTTCTTTTCTTTCAAAAATCTTCCTTGGAATATACAGGGTGTCCGGAAACACATGGCAAGCGTCTGGGAGAGCGTTAAAAAGTGGTTTTACGAAAAAAAGTTAAATGTAAACCCCCCTTAATTTAAATCAAAGAATTTGATGGTGTAGTTTAAAATCCGCCTGGATATACAGGGTGTCCCAGACACAACCTAACTTCGTTATTTCAAATGAGAACCCCTATTTTTTATTTCAGATTCGTAATCTACGCAAAATTTCAAGTAGATTTGAGTACTCATATGACGATTTTGGATAACTTTTAAAAAATGTCAAAATTTAGCGTTTTTTGCGCTAAAATCCGTTAAAATTGACCTAGGAGACTCGTTTTTTTTTTAATTCCACTTATTTTTTCCCGAAGAATCCAACTGTCTCAAATTTGAGCATCTTCGCATTCTGCATCACGAGATTTCGTCGCTAATGGCCTTTTTTCAAGTTAGAACCCAAATTCCATACTTCAAAAATGGAAATTAGCGATTTGTTGACGGAATTTTAATTTTTGATGCATAAACACAAAAGATGCTGTAGCTCTTTCAAAATTTGTGGTCCGAAAGAAAAATTCCTTTCAACAAGTGCTAATTTTCATTTCTGAACTAAAAATTTGGGTTCTAACTTGAAAAAAGGCCATTAGCGACGAAATCTCGTGATGCAGAATGCGAAGATGCTCAAATTTGAGACAGTTGGATTCTTCGGGAAAAATAAGTGGAATTAAAAAAAAACGAGTCTCCTAGGTCAATTTTAACGGATTTTAGCGCAAAAAACGCTAAATTTTGACATTTTTTAAAAGTTGTCCAAAATCGTCATATGAGTACTCAAATCTACTTGAAATTTTGCGTAGATTACGAATCTGAAATAAAAAATAGGGGTTCTCATTTGAAATAACGAAGTTAGGTTGTGTCTGGGACACCCTGTATATCCAGGCGGATTTTAAACTACACCATCAAATTCTTTGATTTAAATTAAGGGGGGTTTACATTTAACTTTTTTTCGTAAAACCACTTTTTAACGCTCTCCCAGACGCTTGCCATGTGTTTCCGGACACCCTGTATATTATTTAATTCCAATATAGTAGCAACAGCAGATTGAGGAGTTAGGGATGTACCATTTGGAACAGCTGGATGCAATAGATTTGATTGGGAAGGTGATTTCATAATTTTAAATGGAATTAACCAGGAAAATTTCATACTTACAGGTATTAAATTGGTTATAGAAATATTGTCTTTTAGAAAATACATTTTATCATTAACTTTAATTCTAGGTGAGCTAGTATTTGGCGGTAGACCTAAAATCCACAGAAGCAATCTTATCATTTTGTATTCACTAGTAACAACTAAATTTGTCTTGGTGCCAAACATTATTCTTTCCCTGAAATTCATTAATTAATTTACATTTCATAATTTTTTTTTAATACCAATTGTAGCAGAAAGTTTCTTCAGGTCGAATTCGTCCGGTGTATAGTTCTTTTCTTGGTTTATCCCTGAAGTTGGGGATGTTCCACCATTCAGGTTGTTTGTGGGTTGATAATAAATCGGTGTATTTTTGTTTTCTTCTGAGTATGTTGAGTTCTTCATCTTTATCTTCGACAGGTAAGTTCAGCGGCGGTCTTTGCGGTATCTCAAAAATGGTCGGTGGTTCAGTTTCAATGAAACTTGAGTCTGATATTGATATTTCTAATGAGCTTTCTTCATCCTGAAAATCGGGTCCTTTATTATCTAGCATAAATGATCCCTTTTATGTTTTAAACTATTGAAGATCGGAAAAAAAGTTAAATGTAAACCCCCAATTGACAGTTTTGATTTTGGTGAGTACTGGGGAACTTCCAGGGGAACAAAATTAGTTTCTGTTAGATTCAGATAGGTCAGTCAAAACTACGGTAAAACAAATAGAAATACCGGTAAGATGAAGTTTTCCCATCCTTCTTTAAGATATTCTCCCCAGTTGAAAGCAGGAGCGATATTTCTGTCTTCTCCTTCCAAAGCCAAAGCATCCAAATCGACAGGATCATCATCCTCCAAATCATCGGTCGGGCGGTACGATAGTTCCAAAAGTACCCGAACGATATCCCATTTCGCCTCCTTGAAATATTCGCTCTTTTCATACACCTCGGTTAACGTTTTGACGTTTTTCGCTTTCTGCGGGAATCCGTGGAATATGAATTTGTCTGAGAAACTTAATAGCTTCTCTTTGACGTCTTGACCGTTCGTAGTTGGGTAATGCCGGGAGAAGAGAGGCCATATCGAATCCAGACATCTTTCAAACTCCTCACAATCAGACTAAAAACACATTAAAATCTTTCAAAAGAAAAAATGAATTCTCTCACATCAAATCCAGTAACAGAAGTTATCAATTTTTCTAAATCACCACGGTAAAACTGTTTGGTTGATTCAACGATAGACATCAATAATCTTGTTAGTTTTCATTAGACCGTTGACTGTAGCTTTGTTTTGTTTTCAGTTTAGAAAAAAAAAGGTTATTATAATCCAGGCTATGTAGTGTACAGTGTAGGCCATAAAACTTAAAAGAAATCAATACTTATAAATGAATTTATCTATTAATTATTAGACATTTCAAGAATTAAAACGTATTTTGTATATTCATGATTTACGCTAAATTCTTGTTCGTTATTGCGAATATTTTCTTGTGGACTTTTGACTTGAATAAAGTTGGCAACACTGATGTCCGTTGGAGCCCGAAGGTTACAGATTACAACCACATAACCTAAACTGTAAAGTCAACTTGATTCTTTTCTACGTACAGCTGTCTATTCACGACTCATGTCGCGGAAATAAAGTTGTAAAAATCAAGTTATTCCCACGGGATTTTTCGTTAGATTCTAGTTTTTTTCTCCCATCTTTTTTCGCTGTTCTAAATTCACGAGTGACTTTAGGATGTATGTGAATAGCTGGGACGAATTTGAAAAGGCTGCTCAGAACTTATACCTCCAGGACCCTATGAAGGTTAAATATTTTAATTTAATTATGTTTTTTTCTTCTTTACGTACATTTTTTATTTATTTCAGGTCCGCTATTCTATGAAATACACACATAGTAAAAATCTGCTTAAAGTCAAACTTACGGATAATTCGGTGGTAAGTGTAAAATAGTTGTTACCAATATTCCCGGTTTACAAGAAAACGAAGTAAAAGAGCTCTAGAAATCGATTTAAGGGGAGAAGGGTTCCTTACGCTTAATTCCGCCGGCGCTGATGCTACTTAAGCCTAACTCCCCAGGCGCTGGTGCCACTTAAGCCTCACTCCGCAGGCGCTCATACTACTTAAGCCTAATTCCGCTGGCGCTGATGGTACTTAAGCCTAATACCGCAGGCGCTGATGCTCCTTAAGCCTTATTCCGCAGACCTTATTTCAAAACATTGATTAATGTAATTTACGTTTTTTATGTTTCAGTGTTTACAGTACAAAACTGAAAACCAGCCAGAAGTGAAGAAGATAGAAAAGTTTATTAACAATTTGATGCGACATATGGCATCAAAAGAACATTCTTAACGTTCAATGGATGGGTTTTGATACTTTTTTATTGTATTTTATTTTTTCGAGAAGGATTTGTATATACAGATTTTATTAAAATTGTTTTTAATTCTATGAACATCGCAGTAAATGAATGATGAGATTTGATAATAAGAACCTTTGGAGAAATAGTTGGTTGGCGGATGAATGTGCCAAGTCGAGTAGATCGTCCATAACTGGGAGGAGAAGAGAGACGATCAATGGTGCTCCCGCTTCCTCGCATCCTTTATACATCGATGATATCCCAGTGATTGTATTATTGCATATTAAAATTGATCCAGTTTGACAAAAGCGGGGCCATCTTTGGTTATTTAAATCGAAACATTTCTTCATCGTTGAATCATACATGGTTTCTTCGTCATCGCAGTATTTAAAATGGTCACATAATGTCTTCGTGCAGTCTTCATTCTGTGTGATATTAGCTCCTGTCAGATTATACCGAATGCTTGGTTTGATTGGTATATTTTTGGCCATTGCCAGATTAAATTGATCCCATCCGACAATTTGGCAATTTTCGGAATTTTGAAGACCTTTTATCAATCTTGTTAAATTGTGGTTTACTAGAGGTTTGATGAATGTATTATTGAGAGAGAACGAATCAAATTCGATGACTCCAAAATCATATTTCCACATTTGAGTTCTTTCGTTGAATTTCGCCAGGGGATGTAGATTCCATGTTTTCGGAGTCCTCCATTCGTGGCCCTCTTCGCGGAGTATCGAAGATATCCCGGCTACTATTTCGTGGTGTTCTAAACGCCTGAAGTTTCTTATCGAAGGATTCGTGAAGTCCTTTTCTACGATACATTGGGCGCTGAAAAGCGCTTGGTTTGCTCGGAGTAATATCCCCGAGCATATTTGAAGCATCCCTCCTTGTGCTTGTAAGCTGACGATGCTTGGATAGACACCTTGGTCATATCTTTGAAGTTTACCATCGCCAAATGAGGAGAATAAAATTATTAAAAATTTATAAATCATACTCACAAATCAATATGATCATTATTTAATGGATGATTTTACGAAAGAATCGCTAAGGACTCCCTTATTTGCCCGGACCATCGTTATAATTGGGTGGTGGCTCTGAACAATTTTTTAAAATCTGTAGGCTACGAATATGTTTGGGATCGCCAAGACGCGAATTTAGTCTTCCACAGCAAAAATGCTATAATTAGGAGATTCAAAAGAGTTTTATGGGCCAATGATACTGAGAAAATCAACTCTTCATCTTTTAACTCTCACTATAAATTAATTTGTACCAACTTCATCTTAGAAGACAGTTATTTAGACAAACCACTCCCAACGGAAACAAAAAAATTATTCTGCCGTCTCAGAACATGCTGCCCCAGATTTCTTAAGCTATGGCATCGCGGCCAATATATTACTCTGGATGGGAATCAATTATGCAACTTGTGTGGTTTAGCTAACGACTCATTGCGTCACTTCATTTGCGAGTGCCTTGCATTGATGCCCCTCAGACTTAAACACCTCAAGGGTCCGGATCTGACGTGGAACGCTTTCCTGAGCATAATTGCTGGAAGGGTAGGCCCGGACGAGAGCAAAGGCCTGGCTCAATTCGTTTATGGTGCTGTAGAGCTCAAAGTAATTAACAGCAGCGAGTAACAAACCAGGCCTGTGCTTTCCTCCTGGCTTGCAAACCTAAGTTTTTTTTTGTTTTTGTTTGTCCTCTTTTTTTAGCAGTTCATGTACATATATCAATTTAACTGTAAACATATCGACTTTGTAATGCCAGCCGGCCTATACAAATAAAAAAAAATAAAAAATAATGGATGATTTACCTACCATTTGTGTGCCATTATTTCAATTATACAAAAGAAGTCTCTAAAAAATCAGAGCAAATTAAGAGCAGTAGGAGGTATCAAGCATACAATGACAGCAGATGCTTTGGATTGTATTTTGCAAGTTACCCTTATTGAGGGAAATGTAAAAAATTGAGATGAAGCCATAAAACTGCTAGATTGTTCGTACTAAACCTTTCATCTCCCCCACTCCAAGGGATTCTTTATTTTTCGGGAAGGCATCTGATTGCTGACCCGGCATTTGATGGAGTTTATAGTTTTTATAACTATGTCCTTTTTTTTTTTTTTTTTTTTTTTTTTTTTTTTTTTTTTGGACACCTTGTTTTTAAGGATTTTAAAAGAAACATTTTAATTTAATATAGGCATTGAAAAGAAGTTTTATTTGTAAATATTTTGAAAAATAAACGTTTTCATTTGTGATTTTATTTATTGTATTTAATTTTAACTTTTTAGGCTTTTATAGTTTATCCTTGTGAACTAGCAACTAAGTATGAAATCTTATATTTTGGGTATTGGACAGGAGTTATAGAAAGAAAAAGAAAAGTTTTGAAAAATTTTATTGAGTTAAATTTTGATCAATTTTTAGCTTTTCAAGATGCTTGACTAATTTTTCATTGATGTCTTGATTTCTGAGTTTGCTTGCTTGGAATTTCGCATGAAGAAGTTGAGGGTCGATGGTGCTGATGGATTTCAGACATTCAAAGACTCGGTTTCCGAATTCATAGTTTTGGTCATCTAAGTGGATAAGAAGGGTCGAAAAGACGAATTCAAGTACACCGCCAGAGCCTTCCTCGAAGAATCCCCAAATAAGAGGAGAGACAGGGGGAGATTGGAGATCTTGGTCCATTTTAATCATTACAATACTCGTCTACAGGCTCTTCGGCATGGCTTACTCCCTCAGTATTCAAACATTTTTAAAAAACTTCAATAATTTCAACCAACGCATTAAGTAGTATAGTACCTAGTTTTTATATTGGTTTCAACAGAACACTTACATATATTTTCAACCTCACATTACTTTTTCTGAAAACTACCATTTTTAAAAAAAATTTATTATAGTTTTTTCCCCTTTTTATTTTTAGGTCAATTTTAGCGGATTTTAAAGCGAAACAACGCTAAATTTGGCATTTTTTAAAGTTGTCCAAAGAGGACATATGAATAGTCAAATCCACTTGAAATTCTGAGTAGATTACGAATCTGAAATAAAAAAATAGGGGTTCTCATTTAAAACAACGAAGTTCGTCTTCTTCTGGGCCACCCAGCACATCAAAATCAAAATCGGTCAATTGCAATGAATTCTTCGTAAAAAAAAAGGGGGGTTTACATTTAGCTTTTTTTCCGATTTTCAATAGTTTAAAAAAGTAAAAGGATCCATTATTTCTGAAACATCGTGTAGGAGCTACAAAATTCAAAACTTGGTATTTTTCCGCCAAATTAGCTGATGTATCGATGGTGAAAACTTGGGCTGTATTAATTTAAAATGCTTAAGAAAATTTCAAATTTAATTTTAGATATTATGTGTGTTGTTTCCCTAATTATATAAAATTCATAATGTAGAACTATATTTGAATTTTTTTGTTTCCTTTTTTCAATCGATATCTCATCCCTACTTCTCGGTTCTGAGTCAAAGTTCACGGGTGTAGGTTACGACTTACGAAATTTCGCCCTCGAAACTTCTTTTCTCGATCAGTAAAAAATCCTTCGAAGTCTTGGCTAGCTGGAAGTCACCATGTCGGCTTGCAGGTTGTTCGGAAAATTGGGCGAAATCTCAAAGAACCACATTAAAATTTTATCCGTCAGAAGTAAGAATTTTTTTTTTAATTTTATTTTTACTCTTTGATAAGGCCCTCCCTTGACTCGGATTTCGAACCTCTTTTAATTGACCTTTATATTAATTTAGATCTCTCTAAATCCTAATCATTTCGGCTTATTTAAGTATAATATACTTTTTAATTTATTTTTTAAACTAGGGGATTCACTTTTGAAGAAAATGACGTCCGTTATTCCCAATGTGATGAAACCGGTTCACTTTTTTCTCCTTTTAAAACTTGGATCTCAATCAATTTTTTAAAATTAATTTCATTTCTATTCTTGTTCCATTCATCCTTTAATGGTCCCTTTTGCATCTTAAATATTAATTACTAATTTATTAATTATAATAGTTTTCATTGGTAACCTACTGAACGCATAATTGCAGTATTTTATTAATTGTAATATGATATTTAAAGATAGGAGTAAAATATCTTTTCTAGCTGTCTAGGATTTTATTTTAAAATCGCTGCAAAATAGTTTTTTTTTTAGTCTTTGACAAATTCTTATCTGTAACACTTGTCTTATCTTAAACTCCTTCGGTCTTACTTGACTTTCTCTTCTTAGTAAAAAAAATTTAAACGAAGAATTGGTGGCCTAAAATCCTTAGCAAAAAATGACTTTTGGTTGACCTTGAATAGTTCACTGCTGAATAAGTCTGTCAATTTCTTCTGCTTTGGTTGTGTTGACCCTTTTGAGTCATCTTGTTCAGTTTGTTTATTTTCTGCAGAGAATTGTTCAATAAATTATTTTCATTGATCCATATCGAAATTATCTTAAAAAGAAAGATATTATTTACGCTGAAGGTCGTCATTTTGAAAACCTCTTGGTTCATTATTTTCTTATTGCATAAAATAAACATACACTTAAGCAACATCCAGTTCTATTTGAGGACGTTGGCAGACCATTTTAACTTCTTCTAAGAGGAGTTGATGCACTCCACAATGCAGTATTTCGTCGTTGAAGATGCAGCATGTGCTATCCGCCCTTGGGCTACTTTTCAGGATATTTCAGATGTTATCATTTTTGGCGGTTGAATTGCTTTCTGATGAGTTTTTTTTTACAAAACTAAGTTAACTGACTGACGCCGCTGTAGATTTCGCTTCATATTCAATAAAAATCTCATTTTGCCCAAAATGCGCGTTAGCACATGTTGCATCTTCAACGACGATTTGGGAAAGGGTCTTCAGGGCCCGAAAAATTGCTGATCTTTATCAATCGGCCAGTGAAACGCTTTTGCTAATTTTTCATTTTTAGATCCATCTCATTGGAGAAACTATGCAACCACTGGAACACACACAAGAACCAAAATAGTCAACAATGTAGCAGTAATTACCCTGGATTCTCCTAATGTTAAAGTAATTTATTTTTTAATGTTACGATATGTTTGTTAAATTTGATTTGTAGGTGAATTCATTAAGTAAAGATGTTTGTAACGAATTAGAAAGTGCGATCCTTGAAGCGAATCGAAATCCTAACGTGCAGGCAGCTGTGTTGATATCTGGCAAGCCAGGATGTTTCATCGCAGGGGCAGACATTTCAATGTTGGAGGCTTGTAAGACTGAAGAAGAAGTGAGGAACATTTCACTTATGGGGCAGAGGATTTTGGCTGGAGTTGAAGAAATGAAGAAACCCGTCGTCGCTGCTATAATGGGATCATGCTTAGGCGGAGGCCTTGAGGTTCGTCAGAAAATAATTTTGCTTCTAAATTAAACTGTTTGATTAGGTTGCTTTAGCCTGCCATTATAGAGTAGCTGTAAAAGACAGAAAGACAGCAGTTGCTCTCCCGGAAGTCATGTTGGGGCTTTTACCTGGCAGTGGCGGCACTCAACGGTTGCCTAGATTAACATCTGTGCCGACAGCTCTTGATCTCAGTCTTACCGGGAAAAACGTCAGAGCGGACAAAGCTAAAAAGCTCGGCATCATTGACCTTCTTGTCGACCCTCTTGGCCCTGGTCTTCAACCCCCTGAGCAACGGTAAGTTTTCTTCACCCTAAAAACTTAAACCAATATCATTTTTAGAACGATGGAATATCTTGAAGAAGTCGCTGTTTTAACCGCTTCTCAGTTGGCCAGTGGAAAATTGAAAGTTGACAGAACTAAGAAAGGATTGATGGACAAAATCATGAGTAAGGCGCTCGAATACGATTGGGTTAAAGACAAAGTTTTCGGCAAAGCCAAAGAACAAGTTATGAAGATGTCTGGAGGACTTTACCCTGCCCCTTTGAAAGTAATCTAATCTTCATAAAATTGATGTTTTTTTAATTTTTGATTTAAGATTTTAGAAGTTATTCGTACTGGACTTGACAAAGGACCTCAAGCCGGATATGAAGCTGAAGCTAGAGCTTTCGGTGAGCTTGCCATGACATCACAAAGTAAAGGCCTTCTTGGACTTTTCCGTGGACAGACTGAATGTAAAAAGAACCGCTTTGGCAAGCCTGAAAAGAAGTGAAGTAAGTTTTTATTATGTTAGAATGTACACAATATGAGTTTTTAAAAGGTCATTGGCTGTACTCGGTGCTGGACTTATGGGCGCCGGAATTGTGCAAGTTACTGTCGATAAGGGTATCAAAGTTGTTTTAAAAGATGCTACCCAACAAGGTTTAAATAGGGGATTGGCGCAAATTTCAACAGGATTCGACGGTGCTGTCAAACGCAAAAGGATAACCTCGTAAGCTATATGATATTTTTAGATCAATTTTTATTCCATTATTTTTTAGATTGGAAAGAGACAGAATTCTATCTAACCTTGATCTTACTCTCAACTACGATAAGTTCAAAGATGTCGATATGGTTGTTGAAGCAGTTTTTGAAGACTTAGGTATCAAACATAAAGTCATTGAAGAAGTTGAAGCCGTCGTTCCACCCCACTGTATAATCGCCACCAACACTTCTGCTCTCGAAATCACTAAAATCGCCGCCAAAAGCAAAAGACCCGAAAAAGTCAGCATTTCATTATTCAATAACTTCATATTAATTGAGTTTTTTAGATCATTGGAATGCATTATTTTTCACCTGTCGACAAAATGCAGCTTTTGGAAGTCATTACTACTGACAAGACGTCCAAAGATACTGCAGCTTCTGCTGTTGCTGTAGGTCTTAAACAAGGAAAAGTTGTCATCACAGTGAAAGATGGACCTGGATTTTATACCACTAGGATCCTTGCCACCATGGCATCTGAAGCATTGAGGTTACTACAGGTAAAAACTTGTCTTTTTAGCGACAAGCTTATTGGTCAAATTATTTACAGGAAGGACTTCCACCTAAGGATCTTGACAAACTGTCCAGAAAATTCGGTTTCCCTGTCGGTGCTGCCACACTTGTCGATGAAGTTGGTGTTGATGTCGCATCGCACATTAGCGACAACTTATTCGCAGTTTTTGGACCGAGATTTAGTGGAGGAAGCTCAGAAGTTCTTAAAGAGATGACAAAAGAAGGTTATTTAGGTAGAAAATCTGGGAAAGGTATTTACATATACGAGAAAGGATCAAAAAGCAAGGAAGTCAATGATGGAGCACTGAGCGTACTCAACAAATATTCTTTGGAACCGAAAGGTCTTCAAGCTGATGAAGACGTTCAGTTAAGAATGGTCTCTAGGTTTGTCAACGAAGCCATCGTTTGCTTACAAGAAGGCATCTTGAACGGACCTGTAAGTAAGCCTACATGATTTTCCTTTTTTACCAATTTCTTTTAGGTTGAAGGAGACATCGGTGCAGTCTTTGGCCTCGGCTTCCCTCCATTCTCCGGAGGTCCCTTCAGATGGGTCGATACTTACGGAGCCGATAAACTCATCTCCAAAATGAGAACCTTCGAAAACGTCTACGGCGCTCCATTCACCCCATGCCAACTTTTACTCGACATGGCCAAAAACAACAAAAAATTCCATTCATCTTAGAATGAGTGTTTTATTTTTAAATTGTATAAAACTAAAATTCCGTTCATTTTCGATGGCCGAGATATCTGCAGTCCTGACTCTCTATTCTAGGACCAACTGTAGAGACTATTAAAGATAAATATAGTGAAATATTTTAATACATAATTTGTTAAAAGACTATTGTAATAATTTCAATAAATTGTGTTTATTTTTTCCAAGTTAGTTTCATTCAACTCTCATCTTAAAAATAAACCCACTAGTAAAATTTTCTGTTTTATTACATTTTTTAATTTACATAAATACAAAAATCTTTGGGTAACCACTAGTAGAAATAATGAGTATATTATACTTTTTTTTTTAACTGAATTCTCTTACAATTTTTCATTATTAATTTGACTAGGTATGCTTAATTTGAGAAAAATATTAACACAGATAGAGCACCTATTTTTAAAATATTAATTTATAAAATATCAAGTAAAAACGGTAATAATATCTTCGATGCGAGAACGACACACAGGACACTCTCTGGTTGCAAACAAAATAGCATTGGCGCAATCGCTGCACATACAAAGATGCCTGCAGTTGAGAACGATGGAGTTACGGTGGCGGTCGAAGCAGATTATGCAGAGTCTCACCGCTTTTTCATCTTCCAGTTGAATCTTCAACGCTGCCTTCGTCGGAGTTTTCCTGACGATGCTTTTTAAAGAACTTTCCAAAAAACTACAGCACGCAAGATACACATTTCTTAAAAAAGAAGTAACTACAGAAAACATTTTCGACATCAATGGGCCCAAAAACAAAACTGCATTAAACATACAGATCTTAATTTTGCTGTTTAAAAACTTGAAAAAATTTGTACATAACTTGAAGAAGTTTGGATATTTTTTATAAATAAAATATGTGAACAAAGAAAGGATGCATAATCCGGAAAAAGATTCAAACGGAAAGTCTGAAAAAAGAGAATCCAAACATCTGGCGATTAAAACAGCCGCCACATGAGGATAATTATTCAAAAAGACGACGAATTCCAAAATTTTATTCACCAACTTCCAAACTGAAAATCCGACGACCAGTAAAAAATCACGTATTAAAACAAAAGGGACGAAAATATCAAACAATTGAAAGTCCATTCCAGAAATGTCTATGGTGGTTATTAGCTCGGCGAAGGATGATAAAATTGAGAAAAGGTCGACTAGGAAAAGTTCGAAATCTTCAAGTGCGACGTGAAGTCCGTAAAAAATGTTGAACACCGAACTATAAAGAAAATAACACAAAAAATACACCGACCAACAAATGATAGAACCGAGCCAGTAAACGATAAGATAAACGGTCCTTACAATCGCAAACGTCAAGTCGATCACTTGCATAAGGGACGAGATTACCTCAAACATTTTTAACTTTTATCCAAATCCTTACATTTTTATCAACGATTTTATAATCACATGATGCCGACGTCCGTTACGACAAAAGGTATTCAAATTTCAAGTCTTCTGAAAGTGTTGCCAACTCCTTCTTTAAAATTCCCACTAAACTCTCAGCTTTCTGTCCAGCACGTTTAGAACCTTTTTAACTTGCTTAAATTGTGATACCCCCCACGTCGGGTTTTTGGGAAGGGTCTTCCAGACCCCGGAGGTTCAAATCGAATATCGATCTCAACTCTGTCTGTGGTGCCGGCCGGCCGTAGTATTTTTTCCGGAATGGCCACAGTTTTCACCAAATTTTCTTTAGTCGGTGAGCAAGAAACTAAAGCGGGCGATTTTTGAATTTCGAAATAATGGGGGAGATAAGTCTGTTTGAAATTTTAAAAAATTCGCTACAGCCGAACCATTTGTCCAATTTTCACCAATATTTTTCGAAAATTTATCATTTTTTTTCCATAAAATATCATTTTTTCCCCATAAGTTATCAATTTAGTAGGGAGAAATTTCGTACTTCCACCTGTTTCGAGAGGGACCTCCCTTGGGCCAAATTCCCATATTTCTACCTTGATACTTAGAAAAATTTTTGAAAATAAAAAAAAACTTAGAAAATTTTTTGGAAAGAAACTTCCTCCTCCGTTATACTTCCCCCTCCTATATGTTCCTTCTCC
Organism: Orius insidiosus; assembly: GCA_014119065.1. Classification (NCBI taxonomy): domain Eukaryota; kingdom Metazoa; phylum Arthropoda; class Insecta; order Hemiptera; family Anthocoridae; genus Orius; species Orius insidiosus. Next base: position 129,188 of record JACGAQ010000165.1, read on the forward strand.
TGAAGAAAGTTTTCGCTGAAAGCTCTTCTAACTATACTTTGTTCTAGCGAGCCCAAAAATAAGGCATTCATCGCAAATAATTTTTCGCTGTCAGCAGAGGGGTCAATAAAGTAGAGATTTACATTTATACACTTTTTAATTCACTATTAAGTTTATAATTTATTGTATATTTACAGAAAACTATTTTTTCTCCTTGATAAAAGTACACTTATTTTAAAGTACAACTGTTTAAAAAAAAAACTTAAAAAAATTTCATTCAAATACCAAAATATTTACAAAAAATCGACTAATGAGTATACAAAAGCATTTATTTGATTTTGAAATGAGAGAGCTACATTATTTTTTACCTTGACTTAATGTTAAAAAAGCCAGGTGACCTTTGGGACATTTATTCGCGTAGTGCCCTTTGCAGCCGCACTGAAAATAATGAAAAATATAAGTTTTATGTAAACATGTAAGTTTTATGTAAAAATAGAAAAGCTTACTTTGTAACAAGTGACTTCTTCTAAGGGTTTAAGGCCAGTTTTTAACATGGGGCTTGATCTTGCCTCTTTGTCATCTCCAGTCAGAATATTCACATTGTTCATCTATCAAAAATGATTAGGAATTTGTAAATTTTGATAGTGAAAAAACGTACCTCATTATCTCTCATTTCTTGAGGAATTTTATGACAGAATAGAGCTTTGTGACCAGTGTCGCCACAAAAATGGCAAACGATGACAAGTTTTTTAGGGTCACGAGCAGTCGCATCAGCCGCCGGCAATTCAAACCTTGGACTGTAAAGAAAAAATGATTAAAAAGAAAGAAAGGATAAGGCGAACTTACTGCAAAAATTTGCATTCAGGTCCGTCAAAACAAAATCCAGCTAAATAATTCATACAGAGTACTCTTCTGACATGACGATGGCGACAGTTTGGGCCGTGGCGACAGAAACCGCGGTCATACCAAGGACAATCTTTCATTTTACTTTCAGGATCGATATGAAGAAATGGGCATTCTTTATTATGACAAGCGTCTGTAAAATTCAAAAATAAAACGAAATGCATAATATAATTTAGTACTTACTAAATCTAGAATAGAAGTAGCATTCGGGCATCTTCGTCATGTCGTACTCATGTAGGAACTCGCAGTGGTCGCCTTTTTTACAAAGACCTCTAAGCCAATGTTTACAGACGATAGTCCTGTCGCCGCGGACATGGCGAAGCGGACAAGCTGACCCTTTCGCACAATTACCTTTCGCATAAAACTCGCAAACAGCAACGATTGACTCTAAAATAAAATGTTTATAATCGTTAAAAAGGGTAAAAATAAATTTTAAGGATTTTGGCAGACAAAATTTAGTGATAGGAAGAGGCCAGTTGGCAGTGATCAACAGATGTCATCTAGATTTGGCGCTACTTCAGCAGATCAAAAAATGAAATCTCTTAGATTTCAAAAACTGTTTAGCATTAATGGCATGCTCATTTTGTGATAGATAGGATGGTCATTGGTTGGCTAGACTGGGGAGACCTGCTAAGCAACTCCTTTTGATGAAGATTCTACCATCAAACTAAGAAGGACCATTGAATTGCTATTGAATACTAACTCCAAGAAGGCTTATAAGTACTATAGACTCATAAGCCATCTCAATAGAGCCCAAAAATTGGCCTGTGGAAAGCATTTTTTCATATAAGGTACTAATAAAGCAATTTTATAGGGTAATAAATAATGATAATTCAACATACTGTCCATTCCAGGAAAGGGAAGCGGTAGGGCTCCATGCTGTTCTTCAAGAGCGATTTCGATGTCGAATTTGATATTTTCAACGTTCGCCACAATAAACTCCATTGTCCAATAATGATAAATACGATAAATTGTAGAATTAGATACGCAAAGTCATTTAAATCCGTACATTTTATTAACTGTAAAATAAACAAAAAATATTAACGAGACAACCTAGATTTAAAACCGGGTACATAGGTAACCTCTTTGACATGTTGGCCAACGTTTGTTCTGTAAATTCCCCCATCCCGCTAGGCCATACTTGGATAAGTCACGATATTTTTAAGATTGAACTTTAATTTGAAAAGAAATAGAGGAAAGCAAAAGTTGGGAGGCACCTAAATTCTGAAGAGCAGTTATAGCCCCATAAGGCTCAATACGCATACCGAATATGCGTTGGCTAAGCAGTTATAGCCCCAGAAGGCTCAATACGCATACCGAATGTGTATAGGCTGGGCGGTTATAGCCCCAGAAGGCTTAATACGCATACCGAATATGTGTAGGCTATGCGGTTATAGCCCAGAAGGCTCAATACGCATACCGAATATGCGTTGGCTAAGCAGTTATAGCCCCAGAAGGCCCAATACGCATACCGAATATGCGTTGGCTAAGCGGTTATAGCCCAGAAGGCTTAATACGCATACCGAATATGTGTAGGCTATGCGGTTATAGCCCAGAAGGCTCAATACGCATACCGAACATGCGTTGGCTAAGCAGTTATAGCCCCAGAAGGCTCAATACGCATACCGAATATGCGTTGGCTAAGCAGTTATAGCCCCAGAAGGCTCAATACGCATACCAAATATGCGTTGGCTAAGCGGTTATAGCCCCAGAAGGCTTAATGCGCATACCGAATATGTATAGGCTAAGCGGTTATAGCCCCAGAAGGCTTAATGCGCATACCGAATATGTATAGGCTATGCGGTTATAGCCCCAGAAGGCTCAATACGCATACCGAAGAATATGTGTAGGCTAAGCGGTTATCGCCCAAAATGCTCAGTACGCAAACAGAATATGTATATGGTAAAGAGCTTAAAAGATCTTAAGATAGCTATATGTTGTTGGTTCTTCTAACCGGGGCGGAGGCCGCACCGAGCGTGTTGCTCCACACTCCTGACGGTGAAGAATCGGGGAATGCATAGTCCGCAGCGAAAGTGCTAAGATGTACAGGAATGATTTCTTAACTACCACACCACCGTTTTATCTATGCTACGTCACACCAGCGAAGGGCGGAAGCGTAGCTGATGCGAAGCGAAAACAGGCTAAAGAGACGAATCAGAAGCATAATCCTCCCACTTCAGCGTAAGGGACCTGCTCCGATTACCGATATGAAGCAGCCACCAGGCCACTCCGCTATCTATCGCGCTTCTCTCTGCAGCAAATCCGCTCCGCCCCACGCTGGTGTGATCTAACTTTGATGGACCTACAAAATATTGGGCAATAAGTTATGGTACTATGTTCTCTGCAATTGCAGATTCATTTCAAGCCTTCTGAAATTAATAACATAGGTATACTATGCTGCAGAAAAACATAATATAATAAAATTCAGACTTACCAAATAAGATAATATCCTAACACCTAGTAAGCAACTTGTAGAAAAAAAAAGAAGAAAAAAATTCACTGTTCAAAAAAGTTATATACACACAAAAAAGAAAGAAAAAGTAACTAGAGTCAATAAGGACGTAACTTAGGTGGTTACGAACTTGGTTTTTTGCCACCGGGCACAAATTCTTCAGCGTTCGGATTCAAGGTGCTAGTTTTCGCTAGTTCGGTGTTCTCTTCTAAGCAGAGCTTGTCGAAATCCTGAGCGAACTCCGCCTCCTTTTGTTGGCGCCGTTAATTTTCTCGTTTTCGTATTCGTCGTGGAGCATCGCCTGGATGCACTGTTCCATCAACTCTTCTTCCTCGAGCTCTTTTAAGACTTGACGGTCGAACTCCTCTTCGTCTTCCATCCACATGTACTCGGAAAAATCGACTGCGGCTTTGGCGGACGATGAGGGCGGCGAAGGTGAAGGATCTTTCGTCACCACTTCGCTTTCCTCGGTCGCCTTTTCCCTTTCTGTCTCCAAAGTTAAATCCATCAGAAACCAATATTCAAAAGTCTATCACATGTGATTACAAGCCACCGTTCGCCAAAATAGATAACCAACAAAACTACTTACGAAATCACGATAAACACCAGAAAAATAGATAAGTTCTTTTAGTTCTACAGAAGAAAATATTCAGACAAAACGAGAAAACGAAATAAAACAATTTCTGTTAACGCTCTAATTCAATATTTCCACGAGAACGGAGAAAACCGTGGTCACGAGAACACGAACAGTGTTGCCAAAAGGTCGTCCGCTAAATACGGTCAGCAAATTTCCCCCTACGAAACAGATGACAAGATAGACCCCTCCAGAAATTCAAGAACCGTTTGAATTTCAACATAAAATTTTTCTCAGAAGACGATTATATTCAATGTCTTTTTATTACTTAAGACCATTTGTTAAAGCGGTCCTATTTTGGAAAAAAAATCGAAATATTATCGCAAAAAGATGTTGCTGTGATACTAATTACTTTTGAGTACTGTACAGTCTACAGATAATTCCTAAGAGTCGGATTAGCATCACAAAGAATAATGGACAATGGTCTGTATTTCGATCATAAGTTAGTGATTTGTCTGCAGCCTCAACATTTCATTGCCATGAACATAGCACAGCTGCAGTTTTTGTCCTTTCTTCACTAACTCAAGTTATTACTAATTTTGGTTTGTCCAAGAAAAAAAGCACCCGCTGCAATTAAGTTACCAAACGAAGAACAATAGAATTTTGGTTACTTTTTTAACTTCCTTAAAGAAGTTATTGCGATACCCTCGACGTCGGGTTTTTGGGGAAGGGTCTTCCAGACCCCGGAGGGTAAAATCGAATATTGATCTTTACCGATCTCAACTTTGTCTGAGGTGCCGGCCGGCCGTCCGTAGCATTTTTTTCCGGAACACTTTACGGCCACAATTTTCATCCGATTTTCACCAAATTTTCACCAAAATTTCTTTAGCCGGTGAAGAAGAATGTAACGAGGGCGATTTTTGAATTTTGAAAAAATGGCGGAGATATGTCTGTTTGAAATTTAAAAAAATTCGCTGCGGCCGAACCGTTAATCCGATTTTCACCAATTACTCCTTATATTTTTTAAGAATTTTTGGTGCAAAAAAATTGCCACTTTTTAAATTACTATTTTTATTAGTAGGGAGAAATTTCGTACTTCTACCCTTTACGAGAGGCACATCCCTAGGCCAAAGAGCCCATTATTTCTACCTCGACACTTAGAAAATTTTTCGAAAAAAAGAACTTAAAAATTTTTCAAAAAAAATAAAAAAGAAAAAGAAAAAAAAACCCGGAAAATTTTTCGAAAAAAAATTTTTTTTTTACAAAAAAAAAACTTAGAAAATTTTTCGAAAAAAGAACTTAGAAAATTTTTCGAAAAAAAAAAGGGGAAAAAAGGAAAACCCGGAAAATTTTTCGAAAAAAACTTTGAAAATTTTTTGAAAAAAAAAAAAAAAAAAAAAAGCCCGAAAAATTTTTTGAAAAAACTAACTTGGAAAATTCTCCTTTATACTTTCCCTCCCTACTACATCCCCTTTCTTTATACTTTCGTTCCCTTATACTTCCCCCTTCCTTATACTTTCCCCTCCGTTATACTTCCCCGTTCGTTACACTTCCTCCTCCGTTATACTTCCCCGCCCATATTATACTTCCTACTCCGTTATACTTCCCCTCCCACATACTTCCCACTCCGTTATACTTCTCCTCCCATATACTTCCCCCTCCTATATAGATACTTCTCTTTAAGGAAGTTCCCGTCGGGGCCAGCTCCAGACTAGTATACTTTTCTTTCAACCTAAATACATACCACAGTCTGCTGAGTTAGAAAATAGAAGAATTACAGCGAAATTAAAGTACTTATATTTACACAGTGATAAATTATAAAAGAAAATCAGGAATGAACCAATTTTATGTGTTGACTTCTTCATGAGAAAATTCAAGTTTAACGTCTTCATGCATCCCCTCGACATCTACTTCCGACTCGTGAGCATTAAGCATATTGAGCGTCACTTCAGCGGACTTTCCAAGCATACCAGACTGCTGTTGCTGGGAAGAAACAAGCTGTCGTCCAACTGGAAGACCGGCATCTTCAAATGCTTTTTTCTTCAAAGTAGTTCTAATTTGCGACCTAAAAGTAAAACAGCATTTCAGTTAGTCATATAAAAATATTTATAAATATTGACACACCCAGAAATCTTGATAAAAATAAATTAAACTTACACCGTACGTCTTTTGATTGTTTCGCTCACCACACTGAGGTCTTCGTTGAACTTAATTATTGCAGACTGAAGCAAGTCGATGTCTTCTTCTGTCCACTTCCCCCTGAATAAAATAAAAACCTATGAATTCTCATATAAAATAAAATCCGATTTGTTCATTTAATTCTAGGTGTGCCAATATAGTAAAAATCAAAAGACGTATACCCAGAAGGAGAGTCCGAACTTGGATGAAGCTGCAGCGTAAGCTCCGCAAGTTTGTTGAATGCAGCTCCAGCAGCGGTAAATATCTCTCCAACCTGGATATGAAAAAAAAGACGTTATTAAGTGTATACAAATGCTCTGATGAAAAGTGTCGCAAAAATTGTGAAAACTCTTATATCTCGTTGCTAAATGGCCTTGGGATTAAATTGAGCATAGAAGCCTCTTCTAAATAAAACCTATCACTCGTACCTACTAATACTTATTAATTATTATAATACAGCAGCAGGTAATTTGCATTTCAAAATGATACAATAGGCTTGCTTTAAATACGTTACCCATAAAAACAAGAGGTAAAACTAAACAAACGTACCTTACTTGCGGAATTCATTCTGTTTTATTTATAAAAGAAAATTCGTAAATTTAAATTATTGTCGGATCCCTTTTACTAAATGTAGAGAAAAAACGTAAACAAAGTTAAGAGTTCTCCCGGGTTCAAGATTTTGGCTTGTAGGCCGGTGGGTAGCTACGCATGCGCGATATACGGTTACCCTCAGGCTTGCCGTTTCTTATTTATCTCTTTTCGTCCGCTTTTTCCCCTACGGGTAAACAGCTGCTAAAAAAATTAAGGACAGCTTGAACTGCTTAAACAGCTAAGCACAGCTTGAATAAGCACGGCTTGAACTGCTTAAACAGCTAAGCACAGCTTGAATAAGCACGGCTTGAACTGCTTAAACAGCTAAGCACAGCTTGAATAAGCACGGCTTAAAAACAAGCACAGCATGAATAAGCACTGCTTAAAAACAAGCACAGCTTGAATAAGCACTGCTTAAAAACAAGCACAGCTTGAATAAGCGCTGCTTAAAAACAAGCACAGCTTGAATAAGCGCTGCTTAAAAACAAGCACAGCTTGAATAAGCACGGCTTAAAAACAAGCACAGCATGAATAAGCACTGCTTAAAAACAAGCACAGCTTAAAAACAAGCACAGCTTAAACAGCTAAGAACAGTCTCATTCAGATTTACATGAAACATGGCTTGATTTTTGATGACACAGAGAAACTGACCTTCGTGGGTAAGTGGTCAACGTTGACTCGTTGAAAATTGGACCAATAGTACTTTTCCGAAAGCTGTGACCAGCAGCCTCCAGCTAGGTGGGCTTCGCTAGGCAGCCTGGCTGGGCTTGAGGAAAGTGCGAAGCCACTGGCTCTACTGTTGCTTTTTCTCTGAAAATGGACGACCCTCGAAAAATTACTGGTTAATCCTCTAGATGGTTAAGAAAGACATGGAAAAGATGGTTGGACGGACCAATAGGAGAGCGTGAAGCCCTGACCCTCTCGAGTACTCTGCTGGTGCTTTTTAACTTCCTTAAAGAAGTTATTGTGATACCCTCCATGTCAGGTTTTTGGAGAAGGGTCTTCCAGACCCCCGAGGGTCAAATCGAATATTGATCTTTACCGATCTCAACTTTGTCTGTGGTGCCGTCCGGCCGTAGCATTTTTTCCCGGAACACTTTTCGGCCACAGTTTTCAACCGATTTCTTTAGTCAGTGAACAAGAAACTATCGAGGGAGATTTTTGAATTTCAAAAAAATGGCTGAGAAATGTCTGTTTGAAAATTTCAAAAATTCGCTGCTGCCGGTTCGGACGGTTTGTTCGCGTTGGTCCGATTTTCACCAAATTTTCACCAATTGCTCCTTATATTTTTTAAGAATTTTTGGTTGCGGTTAAATTTTAAAGGAGTACCCAAAACTTGAGGATGTCGAAAAAAGGTTTTTTTTTACCCCATTTTCCTTTTTATTTGTTAATATTTTAGTTTTGGAAGAAACCCCAGCTCAGGGAAGTAAATGATTCCAGAGTTTTACTAACCGCATATTTAACGTTATTAAGTTATTAATTAGGATTATGGTGCACATTAATTTCGTTAAATATCCTCAATTAAGCCGTCCAGTTCCGTGTAAACACGAGTAGAACGAAAAAGCCGAAATATTCGGCCAGCATTAGTTTAAGTTTAATGTTTAATTGGCGCGATATAATCTTAAGAAAAACTAATTTAACTAAAACGTTTAATGACCGTAAATTTAACTTCCCAATCTTCTGCTTTTTCATGTCTAATTACGCCTTGAAGATCCATCCGAGCGAATTCGGTGTCGTTACACATTTGGACAGTTAGAACACGTGAGTGGGGGGCTCATACATAATCAATCTTCAGACAAATGGTAGAATATGATGGGATCAGAAAACTTCCTCTTTAAAAAAAATTCAGAATAATTACTTAACACAAAACCATATCCGTAACTGGGTCGCCAGGGCCACTAGTACGCACTATTTTTTTATTAATTGCCTTTTTAACATTTTTCTGAAAAAAATTTTTTTGCGCACGATTTTAGGTGGTGTCTTCCGCGTTTTTTTAAGCGTCGTTCTGATTAAGGGGGGGCGGGGGATACCAAGATTTGGCCAAAAATAGCGAAATAGCCCAGGACGTTCGGGTTCATCTCGTTTTTCCCTTTTAGAGATAGTAGTTTACTTAGTAATCTGGAGCTTGCCCCGACAGGAACGTCCTCAAACCACTCTACAGAGAAAAATTTCAAAAAACTTCCGTCTAGAGTATTACGTATGGATTTGAAACAGCTGGATGCAATAGATTTGATTCACTTGTGACGTCGTGATGTTTAAATTTGATCGGGAATAGTTGGGCACTAAAATTCAAAAAATAACATATTGGTCAGTCTAAGTATAGAAGTCAACGGAGAAACAACGGAAGCGTACTTTTTTTGAATTTTCTTGAGATCGTATGAGGAGCTGAATGCCATCCTCATGGCCTTCACCCTAAAGTCCTCAAATATGAGTTCCGTTGAGTTCTTTAATGCTATTCAGTCAAAGTTTACAATTTTTCGAATTTTACTGGGAGTTTCTAAATCAGGCGATTTGCGCATTTTCGTATGACGAAAGAAAAGAAATCTACCTTTTAGTCCCTGCTAGCGCAGGGCCATTTTTTAAGTTCCCGATGAGATTTGCCAACATTCAAACATGTATGATATGAGGGGGTTGATTTTTTTCCTCTCGCAAGAAAAGCACATGAGGAGAGGAAAAAAAAAAAAAAAAATCAAACGAGCTCACTTTGCGAGAGGAAAAAAATTAACCTCCTCGTGCGCATTTTCGTATGACGAAAGAAAAGAAATCTACCTATTACTCCTTCTACCGCAGGGCCATTTTTTAAGTTCCCGATGAGATTTACCTACATTCAAACATGTATGATACGAGGGGGTTAATTTTTTTCCTCTCGCAAGAAAAGCTCGTGTGGAGAGGAAAAAAATCAAACGAGCTCACTTTGCGAAAGGAAAAAAATTAACCCCCACGTGTTATCAAACGTGCTCTCCTTGCGAGAGGTAGGAAACTAGTTTGAATGTAGGCAAATCTCATCGGGAACTAAAAAATCGTGGTATCGTTAACTCACAAGTACCAAATAACAAATGAGAAACATAATACGAACCTTTTAAATTTTATAATCACTTAAAAATAAAAATCTGACGAAGGAAGTTACCGGTGTTATTCTATGAATAGTTGAATTAACCATAGTAAATTAAAAGGCATGAAATAAGATTAATAAATAGTAATAAGGGCCGCGTTAAAAAGCAATCAGAGTGGCAAAACAAACGCGAGGAGAGTGGGAGTTCCCGCTGAAGACGGGAGAGACGCCCGCGGGTATCTTCATATTTAAAGAGAGGCCATCCCTCGAAGCCTTCCGCAGTTCAAGTTACGACGTCGAAAATGCGTCTTCTGTGTCTCGCAGTTTCCGCCGTCTTCGCGACCGCCACACTCGTCGCAGCAGAAGGCGAATCCTCCACTTTATCCGTAATTATAAAATTTCAGAAAATAATCATAAGTACATACATGATTATGACAAAGTTGTAACGGAGAAAATTTTTTTTTGCAGAACAATTTATAAATATTTTAAAATTGTTGGCAAATAAACTTTTCTGCCTTTTTACTTAGATTCTAGTCCTTTGCAACCGAACGTTTATTATTTTCAATGAAGCATATTAAGGTTTTGGTGACTACCGATTAGACTCCTACTTTTTCGAACTTTTCCCCAAATTCTTTCAAACTATAGCTTTGTTCCAACCGCAGTTTGAAACTCCTGGAGCAAAATTGACTTCGTTCGAATCGTTTGTCGTATCTGATGTCAAATTTGACATCCAAATCCTTCTGCCCATGCTCCAGGAGTTTCAAACTGCGGTTGGAACAAAGCTAATAAACATTTTTTTAAGTCTATAACTTGAAACTTGAGGCTTTTTTGCGTATGAATGTTAAGATCTTCAGGTGTAGATAAAAAATTAGGCTAAAATTAACATTCAAGATGCATCTTGTAAAACAGGTCTATTGGAACACAGCTTAGTGAGTCACGCATTATCTCGATTAAACGTTATGCCTCTGGATGTGAATTAGCTTTTCCATCGAAAACCAGGTCGTTTTTTTAATCTACCAAAAAATCTCGAAAAAAAAGCGGCCAATTTTATGCATAATAAGAGATAAGAGGATGATTTTGTTTTCTAGTAAAAGTGTCTCTGGGAAAAGTTGTTAATCTTCTATTATTAAGTTTTATGGACGGTCTTTCATTTTTATACGGATCATCGGTTAAGCTCTTTTTTTCCCGTCTTCATAGAAAGTAAAACAAACCGAGACAAAATTCACAGTTCACCGAGTCTCATGAATACGTCGAGGATTAGAATAATCTTCGAAAACTCCTGAAACAAGAATTTTTTTAACTTCCTTAAAGAAGTTATTGTGATACTCTCCAAGTCGGATTTTTGGGGAAGGGTCTTACCTGCAGGGTCAATGATTGTTGATTTCAACTTTGCCCGTAAACTTTTCAAATGCAAGTTTTTACTCATCACGCACTATGGATCGAAAGTGGCAGCAATGTAGCCTATTGTTAGTTTTTTTAAAATTATTATCTTTGTTCCAACCACAGTTTGAAACTGATCTGAAACTCCTGGAGCATGCGCAGAAGGATTTGGACGTCAAATTAGACGTCGTTCAAATTGTTTGCCTTTCAAATCTGAAGCCATCTGACGTCAAATTTGACGTACAAATCCTTCTGCACATGCTTCAGGAGTTCCAAACCAGTTTCAAACTGCGGTTGGAAGAAAGCTACTGTTTTTATCAAATCACAGAAAATATTTTTCAATTAAAAAAACAATTTAAGGGTAATTTCGCGTAGGTGTGGGCAATAACCGAGTGCCATTTATGTCCCGGTAGGCGATAAAAGTTATGAAAGTTGAGTGGAATCATTAATTTTCTTTGAACCTCATTTTTTTTTCGAAAAATAGAACAATAGCAAAAGGTTCTAATATCATAAATTCATAATGAACGAAAAACAGTTTGCGATTGACAGCTGAAGGAAAAGAAAGTAGGGTGATCGTAATTACTCGACACGTCGTGATTTTCTTTGACGAAAAACGGACGGCTAATCGAGTGGAAGAAGTAGAAAAGAAAATTACTCAATGACTTTGGAAAAAGGAATCTTTTATAGAAAAAAAGATAAAAAGGGAGTCATTTTAAGATTTCATGTAGGTTCGAAGCTAAAAGTTAAAACGCTATGTCATCTTAGAAGAAATAAAAGGCCAAGTCTGGAAGCCTCAGCACTACTGGGTCCTTTTTCGAAGTGAATGAATCGTCATTTTCTAAATTTTCATAACTTTTTAGAGGATAGTTTAAGAAACAAATTAGATAGGTGATTGACCTAATAGACCGAATCTGCAGTTTTTTGGTGTAGCTTTCAGGGGTTATCTGTTGATCTCCATAAAATATATTGGTAGTTTTAATGATTGCACAGTTTTATATCATTCTCTTTTTGCTTTTAAAAAGAATTGTTGTTTTTGTTCCAGGTGATCGACGGGCTTTTAGAAAAATGCTTGTCGAAAGACGACCTGGAATTCTGCTTGCAAGACGAGGCGGCATCTGCGTTAGGGAGGGCCCTAAATGTCGAAAGTATCCCACTCGCTCCTGGACTCTCCTTGACTAAATCTCCGAACGATGATGAAAACGTCGATGAAAACGTACAGGATTCTGCGAGATCCATGGATACGCTCTCTCCATACGAGAAAATCTGGGCGAATTTAGACAAACTAGTTACTTCTCGAAGCCTCACTTTGAAACTCTCCGATCTGACTGGTGAGTAACTGTTATCTTAGAGCTGTTTTTCCCGGGAGGTACACACATTTAACTTTCTAGTAGTTAGTGACAAAATGCAAAAGAAAACCTTTTTTACTCCAGTAAATTTTTTTTGCAATAGCTTTGTTCCAACCACAGTTTGAAACTACTGGAGCATGGGCAGAAGGATTCAGATGGAGTCAGATGACCTTTTGCGCATGTTTCAGGAGTTTCAAACCAGTTTCAAACTGCGGTTGGAACAAAGCTAATATGTTAGTCATATGTTTATCAATTTTTCAGAGGGAAGGGGCAAAAAGAAGAAAATTTATGGATACTTGGGAGTCGCAGTCGCGACAGCTGCTTTAATTTTGATACCGATTAAATTGAAGTTTATCGGTTTGATGGCTGCGACGGCTCTTATGATCGGCAAAATCGCCTTGGTCATCGCCTCGCTTGTCGGACTCAAAAAACTAGTGAGTAAACCGAGCGAAGAAACGACGCACGTCCACTACGACAGCCACAGGTCGGACCCGGCCTCACACTACCTCGCCTACAGCGGCCAACAGCCGAACACCGTCGACTGACACTCCATCCTATCAAACCTTTTGTAAATAGTTCTCTCTTATTTATTAAATTTTTTTAAATGCTTCTCGCAGCTTTTTTCGTACAATTACCAGCATTTTAAGGACCGGAAATTTTTTCGACTCCGCACGCGAGCTAAGCAACTGGAGTGGGAGATTTCCAGGCGAGGGAGCATATTAATAAGCGAGCGTGTGTTAATTACCCCCTCATCCGATCTTTTGTCTACCGCCAGTCTCGGACAAGGTAATCCATTCCGAGAAGGTCTAATTGTTCGAAATAACGGATTATCCGATGTGGAAAATGACCCTTATTCCTATCTCTCAATATATGCTCCAATTCTCAGTTTAAAAACTTGGGGTGTGGAACCTTTTAGCATAATTGTACGGGTCGACTTAATAAAACGATGTTTTGCTGCCAAAACTGACTTTTATTTCCGGGAGTCGCCTACTAGGCTCCAATTCAGGCATTGACAGCTCAGCAAATCCACTCTGCCCACACTTCTCCCCAATTGATTAGAACCCTTATCTTCGGAGAACCTCATAAACCACCTTAGTCAACTCTCCATGCGAGCCTGGCGGTAACCAGCACTTGTCGAACTTGGTCTTTTAGGAGACCCTGAATCTACAGCCCAGTAGATGGAAACGGGAAACCAATCTAAATTAACTTCTAGAAGTATTGTTTTACCTTCTCTTGTTTTTTCTTGTTGCTTACTGGGAAGTTCGTTTCCAAGGCAGGCTGCATCCCAAGATTTTGCCCTTAAGTTATCATTCTATGATGTTTTCAAGGAAAATAGTCGAATTAAATGGTCGAAAAAATGAAGTTTCCGAGTCATTAAATGTCAAAAAATTAAAGTGTCTCCGGTCTGCTAGTGACCTATCGGGGTCACTTTCGACTCATGTGATGTACTTTTTTCCACGTTTCTCCTTCAAGAATCTTGGGAAAAAAAACGGAAACACTGTAACATCAGAACCAACAAAGAAAATTCATTCGGATTTGTATGGTTTATGGTATTGTCGAATCTTGAGACCTTTGTGCCTCGTTTTTACGTCTTTTGACTCCGAAACTCGAAGGGAATCCGTGACGAAAATGTCTTGAGTTGAAATTTTCGGTCTCTATTCAGAAGACAAAATCAATATTTTATGGTGGATTAGAAGGAAGAATTTTTTTTTATAAAGTAGGCCATTCTTTTGTAGATCGAACTATAAGTGGGCTTATTATAAATTCTCATCTTTTCCTTTTTTTTGCTGTTTTACTACACTAGTGAACTCCAACAAAGGAAAATTAGGTTTTCTCTAAAGTGTTTGAGATGGGCGGACGTGTGGATAAAAAAGTACGAAGTCTCCTTTGAGATCGAAATTTTTTTGAATATCGAAAGAACTTAAAAAGAGGAAAGCTATTTAAACAAAGTTGAGATCGGTAAAGATCAATATTCGAAATTACCCTCCGGGGTCTGGAAGACCCTTCCCCAAAAACCCTATGTGGAGGGTATCACAATAACTTCTTTGAGGAAGTTAAAAATATCACGTTCATTTAGCGAGCTGAGCTCACCGGAAGTAAAATTTGGTAAAAATGCTCAAAACGCCGTGAGGTGTTCCACAAAGAAAGTAGCGACGGCCAGATGGCACAATAGACAATGTCATAATTGATGAAGACAGAGGTAGGTATGCATTAATATTTTCTATCGCAACAATAAGGAAGATACTTCGTGCGATCTAGCGGCCTGCTTGCGAGTTAAAGTGACGAGAAGTCTCACGTTTTATCCAGTAGATCAGTTCAAGAGTTCGATTGTTTGAATCCTTTTTCTAGACAGAATTCGCTTCATAGATTTCAATGATTTCCATCAGAAACAGTAAACTTCTTCAACAAGGACTTAAGGAAACCATGAATTCAATTTTTTTTGATCAACTAACTTAAATTTAATCTCCTAAACATGGATTAAGTTTTCATTTATATTACATCAAGGGTAAAAATTTCAAGGTTATTATTGTGCGCCTTTTGCGAAGCCGTCAACACCGGAAAGTATTAGCTTTGTTCCAATTGGAGTTTGAAACTCCTAGAGCATGCGCAGAAGGATTTGGACGTCGTTCAAATCGTTCGTCCGTCAAATCTGAAGTCATCTAACGTCATATTAGTCGTGCATTCGAACAACGTAAATTTTGACGTGTAAATCCTTCTGCGTATGGTTCAGAAGTTTCAAACCAGTTTCAAACTGCGGGTGAAACCAAGCTATTGCAAAATGGTTGTTCCTTTGCGAGTTAGGATAAACCATCGTAACTTAAGGTGAGTATTAACACTGTTCCAACCGCAGTTTGAAACTCCTAGAGCATGCGCAGAAGGATTTGGACGTCAAAATTAACGTCGTTCGAATCGTTTGTGCTTCAAATCTGAAGTCCAATTCCTTCTGCGCTGTGACTACATTTTGGTGGCTCTGCAGCAATTCGACAGAAATCTTATGACGTCATACGATGATAAGATGATTGTTACAAATTATGAGGAGGCTTCCTTTTTATTTAATTCTTCAATGTGCTTATTAAATTTTACAAGGTTACTTAATTAAATAGGATGATGGTAAAAAAGTTTGGTTTATGATAAAGACATTTTGTTGGATTAAATAATTTGTAAGAAAAGGATTTTTAGAGGATATTAGAAGAGATAAATATCGATCAAGAAGGAGTTTAAGGTTTAATTTCGTAGTAGATGAGATAACAAATGAGGTGACAAGGTGAGGTGAAATGAATAGACGTTCAGCCCCTTTCACACTTTCTTTTTTCCTCCTCCCTCCGATTTTCTTTATATTAGTTAAGGGTTGAAAAAAGAAAAGAAGAGCGGGGAACGGGGGGGCACGGAATGTAAATTCTATTAGCTGACTCGTTGCAATATCCGGGAGTCGACTTATCCGCCCAATTACAATACATGAGCTTTAGCGGAGACATTGTCCGCATTAGTTTTTATTGTTTTTATAATAAACCCCGCGCTCTCCCCTAAAAGTATCAGTCTCCAGGTCGAAAGTCAACGTGAGCCGACTTATATTCTATTGGGTAACAAATTGCCCGCCTGGCTAAATCCCGATTTGAACAAGATTAAAAGATCAGCTTCCCGAAATTGGCGTTTGATTGATTTGTTGTGATTCGTAATCTATGAGACCCTTTTCCCTTCCTTTTATTGCTTTTATGATGATAAACCTTTTTACAGTGAGAAACTTTATTGCAGATTTAAATAGAAAAAATTTTTTTTTTAAAAAAAGGGGGAAAAGGTAGGGCAGCTGGAGATCTTGGAAAGTTGAAGGTGAAAAGTTTCAAGAATTACGAGTTTCCCTTAAAGCTATAAAGGCGATAAAAGTTTAAAAAGTGAAGGGGGGTAGAGAGGAAGGCGGCCACGGGGAAGGAGGCCACTCGAAAAAGAAAGGTTTAAGACAAACAGAGGAGTTTAGCGAACTGGGCGGCGGGAGGGTGGGAAGGAACGAGAGAAAAATGAGAGTAACGCAAACCGTGAAATGCTTACGCAAATAAGAAGTTTTCCCATTTGCGAGCTGAGGGGTCGGATTCAGCAGGGCGGCCAACGCAATTAACCCGCCGCGTCTTTTCTGCCCTTTTAAAGTTTCGGATTATTTCTTGGTGTTATTTAATGGAGAAATGCCACCCTCGGGAATTTCACGTCGGGTGTATATTTCCGGTACAAATGAAAGGTTCTAAGCAGGTGACGGAGGAAATTGCTTTTTGTTTTAATTGGGAAGAGATTGGACTAGAAAAGTGGTAGCCGGGGGTTTTATTCGATTAAGAGACAGTAGCTGACCACAGCGAGCGCACGTTCGGGCAATGCGTTTTGACAAAGACAATCAGATTAGGAGGCTGGTGCTATTCGGACTAGACGTGCCCTCACATCTCTCTAATCAACCTTGATCGTAGCCCGCAAGTTTTCTTTGTTATTTCCCTTCTCTCACGTTCGACCCCTCTATCTCTTTTTTCCATCGCCCTACGGTTCGAATGAAATTTCCCATCTCCTCGAGAAAGCACAATAAACCCGTCTCACTCTTAGCCTTTTTTCTCTATCTCTTTCTTCCTATCCTTCCAATAATTGTATTAGTTGACAGTGGCCTTTTACGGCCTCCCAATAAAAACATTACGTGTAAGCCCTGTCCGTAAAGGGCACCTTGGGGTCCCCGTAATGCCTTGATAACTTTGTCTTCGAAAAACTCCCATCCCAACCCCCTATTCCCAATCTTCTTCCTACACTTCCTCCATCGTTCCCTTTTATTAGACCTCCTTACAGATTTATAAACCTTTCTTTGTAACTAGTTGGTCAAGGATATTTGACGCAAAATCATTTTTTCATTAATACATATCGTATGTGGGATGGATCATCACCCCTAAATTTAGAAAGAAAGAAAGAAGTTGTGTTGTCTATGATATTTTACTCTGAAGAATGATGATAATTTATTTTGAACATATGTTTTGAGGTTCCCACACATAGTTATTTATTTCCTACATGCTTACGGGTAACGACAACCCAAATGTATCTTACTTGTATCTTACTTTAGTATTAGCAGTAGGACATAAAAAAAAAACGGGTTGATGCGTACATGCCAGTTGAGTACAGGCATTTAAAAGTGTAATTTGCGTACAATCGAAAAAAAAGGCCAATAGTCCAGTCAATCTAAACATCGAAATGGCAAATAAAAGAAAAAAAATATGGTATTTTGTTTTTTTGACGGAAATGTGTAGGGTAGGGTCCCATGAGTATCCGACAAAACACCCAAACCTACGGAAGAGGAGGGGGGTTAAACACGGATAATCCTGGCTTTTCGCTTGTATCTTCAAAACGGTACGTCGTAGCAAAAAGATATATAAGTTAAAAAAGAAAGCTGACTAAATTTCCTATAAATTTATTTTAATAAAATTTTTTGTACGACCAACCGCGACCGAGCTACATGGCGGCGAAAAACAGTGCAAAAAAACGAGAAACAAAAATTGGGGTGATGGAGCGTGACTTTCTTATTTTCTTTTTGACTTTTGACTTCTTTTTTCGCCTGTATCTAAAATGGTACGTCGTAGCCAATAAATGTATTATACAAAAATGAAAAGTGATTAAATTTCCAACAAATTATACGAAATCAACTTCATTGCAGGATCGGCGGTTTCCGAGTTGTAAATCGCTTAAAAAAACTTGGTTACTTCTTCCATTTCTTAAGATATCAATTATCACGTGAAAGCTATTGGAAACGAGTAAGATTCAGACCTTTGATATTTTTTTCTATTTTTCTTTTGTTTACAATATTACCTACGTACGCAAGTGGCTCTTACGCATCTGTCACTACACCAAAAAACATGATCACAATTTTTTCTCGCTATCCCTGTCGTTAGTACTCCATAAATATTTCAAAGTCTGTTTTCAATTAAACGTGTGGTTTTTATACGAGAATGTTTAAAGGTGAAATTTAATCAAACATTCAAAGAAGAGGAAGGGGCGCGCAATATAAGGACGACTGTAGAGAGTGGGTGGAAGGCAATTAATTTAACGATTCATACAGAGGGACCCCCTTTTACATTTGCATACTCCCCAATAAGTTAACGCTCTAAACGTTATTAATCACTTTAGTTTCGTTTTTTTTTTTTCTGTCTATGCGATCCGAGAGGGGTGGGAGGCGGCAAATATGTCTGTTGTTTACTCAGGCGATTTCACGCTCGGAAGCGCCAAGGGAGCGGGATATGGGAACGATTATATCTAAAACACATTCCGTGTAAACACTGGGGTGACAGTCCCTTTGAGGATTATGAAACCTCGCTTCCACTCCGCCCTCATCCGCCACCCTTCTTTACTCACTTTCACCCTAAGCAGACGAAAGAGGGTGAATTTCAATCGTCCGAGTTTACCAACTTTGAATAAAAAGTTGTATTAAGAGCACCAATATAGATATCACGGAAATCTCTCTTGGATGGGGGGACTTATATTGCTTTTTATAGTGGCTCAACGTTTTCTATCAGTTTAAACTTTATACCCATAGTTTCAGATCCTAGGGGCCAACGTTGTTCTCTTCCTCACACTATGTTTTTAGACCGACAAAATGAAAACTTTTGCTTTAAAGTCTAGAGAAAGAAAGTATTCAAAAATGTTAAGATTATTCACGTTGCTTTTCTTTTTTCATCATTGTATTTGATGTGTTCAACGTTATTTTCTTGATTGCCCTGCTCTTTGCTAAAGACTGGGTAAAGGGCGTTTCTGTAGAATTTATTTTTAAGACGATTTTGCGTTAGAAACATTTTGGCATTCGAGACGCCGGACCCCCGCCCGAGAAAAGAGATAGACATTCCAACAATTCGATACATCCATCCAAACTGACAGGGATTGGAAGGAATCCCCCAAGATAGTCTTCAATAGATAGTTTCAAACTGCCTCCGATAACAAATGGCTCCGATTCCTTCTGATTTCGGGCACTTGAAAATAAAGAAATTAATAAACGCGTTTCGCTTATTTCGATGAGGGTTGACAATTGAATCAGCCTCGTTTTTAGCGGAGCGTAAAAGAGTTTTAAGTGGGCGAATGTTTCTAAGGTAACTCTTGTTCGTCGGCGGTGGAAAGAGGGCTGTTTGGTTATGTTATCAAAGGAGTTAAGGCGTGCTCTGCATATAACAGCATACCGGGTGCCTGATTAACCTTTATTAAAGGTGGTAGAGCCGCATACTAAAACCACTCTCCCGCCATTAACAAGGTTTGCATATTTCCATCTTCCCTCCGGCGAACGTGTCTCACTTAACTTCACCTCGGCTCATCAACGTCGAGAGAAAAGGGGTATTCCCAAGTGGCTTCACTACTTCAGAGTTTAACACTTCCTTACATCAAGAACCTTTCGTTTATTCCACTGTATAGACTGTTTTTCCCAACTTTGTTGACAATTATTCGATTGAAAAAGCAAATTAATTTAACAAACTCAATAGAAACATTCGGGGGAAAAAACCTCAGGAAGAGAGAGGAAAAAAAATCGTTTTATTTTGAATCTAATCTGTGCTGGATTAACTGAAACCTGGAAGCTGGGATTAAACTAATTTTACATGGAGGGGATCCGCATGGCTGGTCACATACATAGAACCGCTTAGTTTATATTGGCGACTACGATTTAGCCGTTAATTAAAGTAAACGGGAGGTAGACACAGTAATCAGTCGGTTTCTGTTTGATGTACACGCCTATGTGTGCCAGAAGTGCTCAGGTCAGTGATTAGCAAAGCATTAGCCCATTCTGCGGCCTTCTCTGTCCACCTTGAGCCCTGATTGCTTCTCTCCCTGATTACGTCATCAACGGACCACTTCGAATTAACTCAAGTATATTTTATATAAGAAAAATAAGAGATTCGTGTAGAGAGCGAATCTCCTTTTAAATATTGAATAGGGTCACTAATGAAGATGGGGCAAAGGGTAGTTCCAATAACCGTTCTATACCCCTCCATCCCATCGCTCTTCCTCTCTCTGTCTCCCTTTTCTGGGGAAAATAATAGCGAGGGCATGCCACCTGACGCTTTTCCCCGGGATAATGGCCAGTTAGGGTGAGTCGGCGATGACCGTCCTGGCTCATTTCACACGGGGGCTCCTAACCTCATTATCCCGGAGAGTACGATGGAATTCAGCCGGACAGATGGCCTCATCGACTTCGAAACCAAACTGGACTATAGTACTTCAATTATAAAAACTTCAATTACAAAATTTATAAATTCTTTCGTTTTGCCCACTGTCTTCTCTTGAATCATCAAAATGACTTTTCGATTTTATGTAATGCGTGATGTAAGTGCTCTGGAATAAGCTCGCCTCTAGCGATTGTTGTAGTAGAACCTCTATTTAGATATAATCTCTGTTAAATCAATTCCATTTGTTTAACCCGAACAAAGATTAATTACTTGGTAGAAGAGGACCAGTGTAAGCGAAATGCAATCAGCCGCGGGTTGGTAATCACTAATCAGGAATGGTTATTCTGAATCAGCGATGACCAGTTCCAAGTGCGATTATACCTCTTGGCTCTGAAAGGGGAGGGAGAGCGCGGAGAGAACCAGGATTGATTAACTATAGGACAAGTTCCCTGCGGTTTCCTAAGCTAGTAATTTCTCGTACAAACTAAACACAATAACCTAATCGATAAGTACGCCAATTATTCAATCCAAGAAGAGAAAACTCGAATATATCGATTTTCGGGAAACATATATTATCTTTTGACTAAAAATATTATCGCTCACTGGTCATTTAGGGAGCAACACGTGATGGTCCTCCCCTAGGGCATCTCTGATTCATAACGGTCAGTTATTATTTCAGTTTCCGATATTCGGTTCGTGTGTGAAGACCTTGCTTCTTTCGGGTAAGTCATTTTTCGGTTAAAACTTTTCGGGAGGGGCCCCTGTAGGGAAATTAAAAGAGCGATTTTCAAGCTTTTACCCCTAATTGAAGCTCACTAATTGATACTGGCACAAGTTATTTTAATTAAACAACTTCACGCTACGGCTATTGGAGCGAATAGACTTCTGCACCCCCCTTTTCACCCCCCCTTCCTCACCTTCGCTAACGTCGACTCCTCCAACAACCACTCAACCTTTATCTCACCCTTCGACTACACTCCGCGTAAAGTTGGCCGTGTAAAGGTTGAACATTTTCGAAGGGAACTTTCGGAAAATTGAATGTTTCTTTTCTGTCAACGTCAAAACTTTTGAAAATACGTATTCGAAATTCTGGATTTGAAGCAAGAGATGCGTCGATCTTCCCAATAAACGAAGTCCAGAGACATTTTTCTGGGATGATCGTAAACTGTCTTTTAAACGGAGTTTCAATCGAGAGGCAGACCCCGGCTTATCATCCCTACTCCTACCATCCAGATTCCAGGGCATCAAAATTTGTGGTGTAGGCGCAGAAAGCCCTCTTAAACTACAATCGCTATCAAAAACACCCCGCCTCGCTAAAATCATTCTACAGCAGTCAGAAAAAGTATCAAGCTTTCCGCCCTCCGATGTACACTGTAGAGATAGAGGAGAGATGAAGCGCCCTTGTGTTTTCAAAGCTCCCCTTGGCGGCGTCGCGAAATGCTTTTCATCAGGGATAACTACTGTTAACACAGTTCTTAGAAAATTTACAGAGTATTGAGGAAACCCTGCCAAGAACCTGCAAAAAAGCATCATTTCAGGGATTTCATGAACTTCAGACTTATCTAACTAATTTTCTGTAAGAAGAAGAAGAAGAAGAACACGCCAAAGGCGAAAAACCGGGCTTTCGAGTTGTATCTCGGAACCCTGTACACCGATCGACTTGAAATTTTCAGCATTTACTCATATCGAATCAGAGAAGACCTGTATAAAATTTGAAGTCAATCGGTATACAGGGTGCCGAGATTCAGATACCCGAAAAACGTAAATCATGACGTGAAGTAAACATACACATGGTATCGTTCGTACTTTTTGCGATTTCGGTCGATTAGATAGTAGCCTTTTATTTCAGAAAAATTCTTAAAATTGCATTAAAAGAAATTATTTAATGAAAAAAATTAATGTGATGGTAAAAAGGTAGAATACCCTCCCATTTTTTTTTATTGAACTAAAATTGTGTATTGAATTTTTTTTCCTGGAATAGTTAAAAGAAAAGATTGTGGTGGGGTTGGTGGGGAATCGGAGTTAAGCGGGTGGCCTGAGGGTGGCTCGGACACGCGACAAAGGGATACAAAGACGGATTCTGAAGAAAAGGGGGGAGGGAAACGTTTAGGTTTTAGGTGGGTATCGACCGACACAGTGCCTCCTCTATAGATATGATAGGGCGTCATAAGGCCCACTAGCGCTACCTGCCGGCTCGGCCTATCGATTGGTACCCGCCCCTCTTCCGACCCGTCACGGCCCCCCCCATTGGCGCAATACTCTGCCTCTTTATTACATATTTCATATTCACCAATCACATCCCTCCGTTTTATTCTCTTCAACAACCTACGTGCTATCCACCACCCTCGAACATCCATAACCGCCCCCCTTGACTTTATTATTAAAATGGCGTCTTATACTCACACGGAATGACGTCAAAAAAGAAAGTAAAACACATACATAAAATCGATTTATTACTTCATTAAATCAAACCCAAATCATGTGCATTGTAGTAGATACGTATTCTTAAAAGATGTTCCCAACTTACTTTTCTTTCATAAAATTAGCTTTGTTCCAACCGCAGTTTAAAACTCCTGGAGCATGCGCAGAAGGATTTGGACGTCAAATTTGACGTCATTCAAATCTGAAATCATCTGACGTCAAAATGACATCCAAATCATTCTGCGCATGCTCCAGCAGTTTCAAACTTCGGTTGGAACAAAGCAATTGTATTACTTTTTTTGAGAAAAAGGAGCAGTGTACGATCAATTAGCACGAAATTCAACGTTTCCCACTCAACATTTTTTTAAACTTCTTAGCACAAAAATGGCTTGTTACTCGGTCACATTAATAATCTCCTTCCTGCCACTTTCTAAAGAAATCAATAGTCTTGGAGCAAAGCTGTCAAAAGTGAATATGATATTTAAAATCTACGGGTGCATTTCAAATGCCAATAATGCATTAGGTAGATCTCAATCGCCCTATTTAAATCCAAAAACCTAGTAACCGAGATTTGTTGTAATCCGACTCCCGATGCAGATTTTCACCCCACTTTCAAACCTCCCGAAAGTTTCCTGCCACGAATTTTTAAAATAAATGATTAATGATGAAGATTTTGAAATGGGAATTGAACGTCTTAGCTCTCCATTTGACTTCTAAATAATTACTGGTGAGAGAATGTGTTAAGCGGAATATTGAGCGAAAGGAGCACCTTTCATTGATGGTATTAAAGCTGGAAGGGGCATGTTCTATATAACAAATTAGGGGAGAGTCGAGAGCGACAGGTTCAACCCCCGGCAATGCTCCAGATGCTGATATATTGGTTCCGAGTTTGGGATCAAACGATTAACCCGTCAAAACGTAAAGCCGAAGCCTACGTGAATACGAATCGAAACCGTAAATAAATATCCTCTCGGCGGTCACGAGGTTGTTGTTGGATGGGATGGGGGGAAAACATTGGAAAAGATCGGCGGGACGGGAGAGGTGGTGTAAAACCAGACAAAAAAAAGGGGAAAAAAGAGGTTGGCTCGTTTCAAATATATAAATTAAATTCTGTACGTTGCCTTGACGGTATGAGAGGGTTGTTGGATGCTCCAGAGTTTCATATTATTGAGAGAAGCGTCCCTTTTAAAGGAAATAGACTTTTTTTTGGCTACAGCTACAAAAGTTGAACTTTTATAGTAAATTTATAGATGTGCTGATGGATTAATAGCACTATAGAAATTTTTTAATTATACATGTTACGGCCTGCATCTCAGGCCTTCTTCAAAATCTACGGGATGTCCGGAAACACACGTATGGGAGAGTGTTAAAAAGTGGTTTTATGAAAAAAAGTTAAATATAAACGCCCCTTAATTTAAATCAAAGAATTTGATGGTGTAGTTTAAAATGCGTTTGGATGTAGAGGGTGCCCCCAACAGAACCTAAATTCGTTATTTCAAATGAGAACCCCTAGTTTTTATTTCAGATTCGTAATCTACGAAAAATTTCAAGTTGATTTGGCTATTCATATATCCATTTTTGACAACTTAAAAAATGTAAAATTTTAGCGTTTTTCGCGCTAAAATCCGTTAAATCGACCTAAGAGACTCATATTTTTTAAAATTCCACTTCTTTTTTCCAATTATCACTTTAAGCACCTTTGAATTCTGCATCTCGAGATCTTACGGCGTTTTTTCAAGTTAGAATCCCACTTTTTATTTCAGAAATGAAAATTAGCGGTTTTTCAACGGAATTTATAGGACCATAGTTTTTGAGAGCTACTGTGTCTTTTGTAGTTGTGCATGGAAAAAAAAGATAAATTCCGTTAAAAAATCGCTAATTTTCTTTTCTGAAGTAAGAAATTTGGGTTCTAACTTGAAAAAAGGCCATTAGCGACAACATCTTCCGATGCAGAATGCGAAGATGCATGAATTTGTGATAGTTGGAATCGTCGGACAAAAAAAAGGGGAATTAAAAAAATGAGTCTATTAGATCGATTTTAAAGATTTTAGTGCCAAAAACGCTAAAATTAGACATTTTTTAAAGTTTTCAAAATGGTCATACTAATAGTCCAAATCGACTTGAAATTTTGCGCAGATTACGAATCTGGAATAAAAAGTAGGAAATAAAAATTTCCTACCTCTTTTGACCCCTTTTTACCGCAACAGTTGTTTTTTGGTTTTTCTTGGCCTTCTGGACAAAAATCTTGTTTATTGACATTTAGGGCGTTTTCCTCGGTATCATTTGCTGAAAAACAAATGAGGCGCTCCGGGTACGAAGGGCGAACTCGACAAAACGTAGTTTTGAGATATTCGCATTTTAAAGTTTCGGTTTTTACATATTTAAAGGGCAAAAAATGGCGAACTCAACATAAAAATTATATGGGTGTATTCACCAAGAGGTCTAGAATCTGAAAATGAAAAAAAAAACTGGAAGACCCTTCCCCAAAAACCCGACGTCGAGGGTATCACAATAACTTCTTTAAGGAAGTTAAAAAATTTCTCCGATGTCGAGATCGCCCTTCGTACCCGGAGCGCCTCAAATGTTCGTCCTTGGCTTCCATGATGAGAGTGGAGAGAAAATATTTTTTCCCGGAAAATCTAAACTTTTACTTGTTTTAGTAGAAAGTAGATTTTTATTAGCTGCAAAAGATGGCGCAATTCGTTTCTTAGAAGTCTAACTGAGTAAGCTATGTCAAATAATTTAGTGAGTACGTTGGATTCAATACGTTGTTTTATTTTGTGTTTGAAGGAAATTCACTTAAAATTACTAATTGGATTTTTTCCCCTTGGTAAATTGAATTATTTAGAAAAGATTTGTTTGTTTGTGTATTGAGAGACGTGTGCGGGTATTGTGGGGTGGAGAAGCTTGGGCGAGGGGGAGGGGAGGGGGTGGCGTATGAAATATTTAAGGGGTTGACTGTAAGTCTCACGCACTCCGCAATATCGATCAGAGAATAGAAGAGGGGTTTCGGATGATGATGGGGGTGGGCAGGATGAACGGAGGGGTGGGGGGGGTCAAGTCAGGCTGGCCGGTGTAGGCCACCACTTTGAGGAGAAGGGGGGGAAGCCCGGGTGAAGGCCTCCGGGGCGGAGGGTTAGTCCATTGAAAGCCTTTTTATGATGACACTCCCAGGATATCCTCTCGGATCCTTTTATCCCCCTTGATCCCCCTCCCCCCCACCGTTTCGAACCCCCTTTCGGACTACCCCCCCACCTCCCGGGGGCGGCAATAATAGGATTCCATAACGAGCTGACCCTTGGCCGCCCCCTGCGCGCGCAACCCAAGACGAGCGGCTAAACCTCTAAGGAGGCGGAAGAGGGGAAAAATTCAATATTAATATTTAGACGGACCTGCGCCTTCCACCTTCGCTATGAGAGATTTATGTTATGTAATCTTCAGCTCGCCGATTGGTCTGAGGGCGGGGCTCTATTACAAAATATGATATTATTCCACTCAGGTCCAACCCCCTTTATGACTGCGCATTTCATATTACATTTTCCACCCTTTTCCTTCCCCTCCTTACATAATATTACACTCCGTTCATTTATTTTACAGCATATCCTTAATTAAAACTAAAAATCTCCCTGCTAACTAATTTATCATGGCAAGCTACTAATTTTACATCTCATTCATCATGATGCAACGATTTCAACATTGACAATTTAGTTATTGCAGACCTTAATATTAGCTTTGTTCTAACCGCAGTTTGAAACTGTTTTGAAACTCCTGGAGCATGCGGAGAAGGAATTGACGTCAAAATTGACATCGTTCAAATCATTTTTCCGTCAAATCTGAAGTCATTTAACGTCAAATTTGACGTGAAAATCCTTCTGCGCATGCTCCCTGGAGAAACTCCAGAGTTTCAAACTGCGTTTGGAACAAAGCTATTATAATTTTTTAATTAGCTAATGCTCAGTAGTTCATTTTGTTCAACCACTGCTGCCCAAGATCCCGGGCCACTAAACTGAAAAAAAAGCAGAAAACTTAGTTTAAGTTTGTCCATTCAAATATCGCTACTTCAGAAAAACCGTTAAAATGAATTTTCTCGGCCAAAAGAGGACGGTGAAGGTCGATTCCTGGTAAACAGAGATAGGTAGTTTCTTGGCCGAAAGGCGTTAGGAAAGATTTTTAAATCATGTAAAATGAGGGTTTCGATGTCAAAAAACTGAGGAAAACTAAAATTAGACAAAAAGTCATGGTAAAATTCTAAAATTTTATTACAATAGTAAATTGATTTGTCGGTTTTCTATCAAAGAATGGAGGTATCCCAAGGTTGCTTTTAGAAATTGACAATAAAAAGGGGAGTTAAATAAATAAGAGTTGTTGAGATGATGGGAAGGGAAGAGGAGATCGGGGCGGGGGCGGTGGAAGGGTTGATGGATATCGACCTGAGAGGGCAGCCTAGGTTCCCACTGTCCACTCAGTGAGAGGCAAACAAAGGATTACACCCCCCTCCTTCGCCCTTTTCCTTCAAGGTCCTATCTCTTTACTTATTTGTTATTTCATCTTAGCCCCAGGCTTTCTCTCTCTCTTCGGACAAACTTGCTTTTCTCTCAAACTCGAGCTCTCGTCTTTTTTCTCTTTTTTTTCTTTTCTTATTTCTTGCCATTCGGGCTGCAGGCTCCTGTCCAACAGGCTTAGCGCACACCCTCTTAACACCGGCCCGACGGGCATAAAAGAGAAACAACTTGGACTTTTTCTTTTTGGGATTTGAAGGGGGAGGGTAATGGACTTGACCGACGTTTCAAGACTCTCGTCCTACGCTCTTCCATTTTCGTCTCTCACCCGAAAAATATAATCGATCTGGAAATGAAGCAATTAAAAGCGAAAGCCATTTAACCTTTTGATATCAATACGGAGTTGTAAAGATACGGTCGTAAATTAAACCCAACTCCACCCTGCGTCTCGGGTTATTAGACTTGAAGCACCCACACATGCCCTCATATTTAATGGGGTGGTCCTTTGCAACGGGAATAAATTCGCTTAAACAAGAAGAGGGGCCGGTCGAGGACTTTGTAGACGGAGGGTCGAAAAGGGCGATTGCTGGGGAGGGTGAGGTTGAGGTGGACCTTAGAGAATTATTGTTCCAAAGGCCCCACATTGGTGACTCTTTTACATTATTGGAAATAAATAAACATCCCCTTTCCACTCAAATTCAAAAACAAGAAGGATTAAAAGGTGACCGTTTAGGCCAACTTAAGAAGGGCTTCACTCTGACAAACGAGTAGCTTTCCAAAATAATAGCTCCTGTCCGAACCATAATCTTCAGTTTGATACTCTAATCCTTAAACTTCTCTGAATTTGTCAGGTGGAAAAGGGAGATGTCCTAAACAGAGAGAAGGTTAAAAATTACTATGATGTCGTCAGCTCAACAAATCCTGCCAGGCGCAGGTGACTTTTTCGCCTCCCCGAGTCTACAAAACACGCCCGAAGGGACGATAGATCCGCCGTCAAAGTGCCCACCGAGGACCCATTACCTTTCTAAAAACCCATTCTACATTCCTCAACGTAAAATATAAAAAAAATCATTATTTTCAAGTATATCTTTCTATATCCTATTTTGTCATCTACTGGAATCCAATTTAATCTCTCGATAAGCCAAGATTCAGCCCATCCGTTAAATTGCACATGACTCGGGGACCCTTGTCATTCAAAACGGGTCGATATCCTCTTACGGTAGAGCCTCAATCAGAACCTAAATTACTTTCTCCGAAAAATAAACATACTGATAAGTATAGCATTTCTCTCCTTAGCTTTTTTCGTAGCAAAGGTTAACTTTGTTGTTGGAGTTCGGAATATGATATTGAGTATTGGACAAGAGTATCGTCAATTGAAAGTTGCTATTAAAAGTTTTATTTGCTAATTTGTGTGCGACTCATTTGAACGAATAAACGCTAGACATAAAATCAATAAAAGGAGGGAAAATATAGGGAAAGCCCATGAAATGGAAACCAAACAGAGAATCCCATCATTCAAAGTAATGAACAGACAAACAAATGTAACGTGAAATGGTTCTAGCGGGTTGGCGGGATGGGTAGGGGGGATGGCGGTGGCGGATGATGGTGGGAGCGGGAAACGAGTATAATTCGATGTTCGCTCCACCCGGGCGGGAAAACTCTGAAAGGAGATAATCGTAATAAGTAAACAAGAGGAATGGGGAATGTGGCTCTTTATACACAACAATAAGTTTTCCATTACGTTTCCCTTTACTCCTTTCTTCTTTCTCTTTCGTCCGCTATCTCCCTCCCTCCGCTTTCAAGTATAAATCAGCTGGTCCGAAATTACTGGGAGGGCAATGCGTTTCTCAGATAGGAATGAAAGAAAGAGCCATATATCCAGCGCGGAAAGAACAAGTGGAGAATAGAAAGGGTGGGAGTTTTGGCAGAATACAGGGGGCCACTCGCTTTCCTTCTCCACGTTATGGGCCTTGGAGGAAAAGCACTTTCATAAATCTGCAAAACCTCCCCGCTCCTTCCACTCTTTAGATCTACGGCCTTCCAGCACCGCCGCACCATTACCAGATACGTGCAGATTGCAGAAATTTAAACGGCGTATTAACCTTCTCTTTAGCTCTTTTCTCTCTTTTCTAACTCCTTCTATTTACTCTTATACCCTTTTAGATAATACACAACACCCATTCTACCCTCTTTTTTAAACGTCCATTCTATGCTGATAGCATCGAGTGATTTATTCTTTTTCGAAATTAGATACTTTCTCCCTTTCACTCAATATTGCCAATGCGAAAGAATGATATCTTAAATACCTACCTTTCCCTGAGAAATTCAGACTTTTTGCCTACAATGTACTCTTCTTGGAGACAGACGAGCTGGAAAATTTAAGTTGTTTGTTGGGGACGGATTGGAGAGACAGGTACAAGGGAAAGTTAGATACGGCACGGGTTGACATTTATAATGTACGAATCGCCCTAGTACTTCATCTTAGTTTTTCATCATATTCGTAGATGGCTAGTTGGGATTCGCTACCACTTCCTCGTCTCCACGGCTTGTTTTGCATCCCATGCCATTAAGTACTGCGGAAACCAGAACTCAATTTATATTCAAAAATTTTCCCGCCTGGACAAGTTTATTTTTTCCTGTAAAAATTAGCTGAAAGCAATAAAGTGTTCTTGTGTTTGTTTTATCGTTGGTTGATTCAATCGAGATCTAAATTCGATTAAAGTTTTTTTCCTCTCTTTTTAAAAAAATAAAAAGTGAACCTCAAACGTCTGTTGATTAACGAAGCGTAGATTAAATCTTAATGAGAAGGTAGTGCCCCGGAGGTTTTTAGAGAGTAGGGCGAAACCCCCAGGAAAATCCAATCTTGATGTTTACAAGTAGGTGCATGAGTGTCTTAGGCGTATTGACTTTCGGGAGGCTATCACATGATTTACAAAGGAGGGTGGCACTCAGTCCGGTGTTTGTCCACTCAGAGGATATCTCTGTGAAAAGGAGAAACGGGACCTTTGATGGAAAATTGGAAACGGTGGACCCCCCCATTCCATGAGTCCCATTTCCCATGGGATCGAAAAGGGAATGGGGAATGGCGTCTGGACAGTCCACCGTCTATCTAGGAAGCATTAACCTTTCATAGACGGGCATTCTACCCTATAGGAGGACACTTGGAGCAAATCCTATTACCTACATCTCCTACGTTCCCCTCCGGGCCCACCTCATCGGGCTATCTTCTCCCCTGATTCAGGCTAAAGTGACCCTCCCTCCGCTACACTCCGAGCATCCAAAGTACATTTAGGAACTCGCTTTTTCGTAGGCTAAACCTGAATAGCCTTAAGCTTTGATTTTTTATCTACATCCCAACACTGCATACGAATGAGCCTTACCCATGAATTTATAAACCTTGATTGGAAAAAATTTTTTCCCTTATCCGTTTATTCAAAGGGAAACATCGATCGTGCGTGGACATCTATAAATTATTCAATGAGGGAATTAAGCAAAAGTAGTTTCTGCGCCCCTCCACGGTGTCATAATAATTCATGAGATTGACTTTTATGTCGGACAAAACCCCTACAAAGGCTCTTCTTTTATAGACTTTATACGATTTTTTCTTCTTTTATTTCTTTAAATATTTGATTTATTTATAGCGAGAGAAATGAAGAAGGAAAGTTATTGGAGTTGGATTTTCCGTTTGGGGGAACGAAGCGGAGTTTTTTGGGAGCAATGATTCAAGTCAAGTCAGAAACATCGACCTCCTCCTTCCATTTCCCTTCTTCTCTTCCTTGTTATAGCTTTGCACAATTCGACCTTGTCAATCTTCTGACGTCAACTCCGGAGCGCCTTTTATTTAAATCACATCCAATACGCGATTCGGGGCCCATATGAACTCCAGAATCAATCCTACTTCTTTTTTTCCCCCTTTCCGACCTAAAATACTTTTCCATCTGATATTTTTTCATTTCGCATCTGAAGAGCCAAGTAGTCGGCTAAAAAAAAGTTGCTTCTATTGACCTTAGTGAAACATTTACTTTGTAGAAGATTAGGACGGCAAATGAGACTTTTCTCATCTTGAGGAAGCTCACAATTAAGGGGTGAGATTGGATTTTTCGATTGTTTAGAACGGATCAATTTTTTTTATGTTAAAACAGAGATGTGGAGGAAGAATTGTTGGGATGGGTGTTGGCAAGGAAGGGGTTAGCCCTACGGTAATGTCATTAGCCCCTGGGCAGCTGCCACCTTGATTAGCCGGACCCTTCCTTTACCGCCAACTCACAAATTATATTACCGTTGGGGGTTAGAGAAAGCGTTTCCCCGTCTTACACAGCGTTTCCCAATTTTCTTCCTCACCCCCACACGGACCGTCCGGCCGGGAGGGGCTACCAACTCAAGGCTTCTATTATCTCCCGCACCATTACTCGCCCCGGGAAACTATAGCCCAAACTCTTGTCCGGAGGGGTGTAAACCTGGCAAAAGTTTCACTCCGGGTGGAGTGGGTGATGTGTTCGAACACAACTTTTTTCCATCCCCCACCCTCACAGAAACCCACGTCTAAACGTTGATTCAACTTTTTCTTATTTCTTTTCTTATAAGAATAACGCTTTGTTTAAATTTAAAGCGTTTATACCAAAGTGTTACCTTCGAAGTATAATAAAAACAATGGATTTCGCCGCTTTTCTTACCATCCGACTCTGGCCTCTTGGGATGTTTTGTGTATCCACTATGTACATTAATGAAAATCCGGTTTTGTTTAACCGCAGTGCGCATTACCAGTTTAAAGGGGGTAACACCCGGGTGCATATTTCAACAGGCAATTTAAGAGATTGCATCTGATGCATTAGCCCGATCGGGAGCACAAACTAGGATAAACATTTGCAAAATCCCTAATCGGAATTGATCAGCTTGCTCTTTTATTAATAAAATCTCTAAAAGAGTTTTTAACAAAAGGCGAAACAAAAAGAAAAAAAGGCGTTATCGGAGGTGAAATGGCGAAGATATCAATATGCGGTCGGGGGATGAAGAGAAGGGAGGCTCAATGGATGAAAGAAGGGAAAAGTGAGAGGAAGTGGAGGGCTCAAAGGGGCGATCAGTATGTGTGGCAGTTAGTCCGAACCCTGATAACGTATTCTAGCAACGACCACTTGGCTATACACTGACCGAAAGATAAATGGCAACGGGCTACCCTCCTTCTATTATAGCCAGCTCGTTATGTTCGCCCGAATCTCCCTCCGCATTAAAAGAGCGAAAATAAAAAGAATTTCTTATATTCTCCAACCTAAACGCAGACGTAAGAGAAACGAAATGTAAACTGAATTTGCCACTTAAAAAGGATTCCCCTCTTTTCTTTCACAGGTATGACTACCCTTTTGATCTAGGTCACTATCCGAGAAATTGCCTTGAAATTAGCATCTGTTGAAAAGCCTATGACGTCACTGATTGAATCCATCCTTTGGATTGCTTCTGTCTTTCACAGACTTTTTTTTCTAAACCCTCAAACCGATTGGGGTTTTGAGTTAGCGGAGGTGCGCGGGGTTTGGTTTGAGCTTCAAAGGAATCACCCCTTCACCGTAGGCCTCTCAGCCAACCGGATTTGTGCCGCAGATTTTTTTTAAATTGCCACTTCTGTTATAAGTAGTTTTTTTTCTAACCAGACGGATTTCGTTGTGGTTGACCAGCCCTGTGACTCTCGCGTGCTGGTACGCCGATTAATAGAAAAAAAAAGTTATTGGCTTCTATTATAACATCCGTTCGCGTGCTATTAACCACTTCCTTTTATAAAACGAGGGAACCGGTTGATTGAATCGTACCACTCAACATTTTCATAACTTCCGCTCTCCCTTCGATAATTGTCAGAGCTACGTTTTTATTAGTTCCTCCTCTAGGTAAAAAAAGATAATAGCTTTGTTTCAACCGCAGTTTGAAACTCCTGGAGCATGCCTAGAAGGATTTGCACGTCAAATTTGACGTCAGATGACTTCGGATTTGATAGACCAAAGATTTGAATGACGTCCAAATCGTTCTACGCATGCTCCAGGAGTTTCAAACTGGGGCTGGAACAATGCTAATAAACAAATATAAATTTTACTTTTATTTTCTGCTATGGTGGGGTGTATAAATCCCATTAATAGTGGCGTATATCTCACCGTTTTATTATCGCGAAGCCTATTTTATGACTCATTTGATAACGGTTTTATTGGGAATAGTAAAAGGTCGGATTTACATAGACTTTGATTTGATATCCCGTTGGAGACTATGTAAGTCAAGAGAGTTTTATAGATTCGGGAATAATGGAAGAATGAAAGTTTGTCAACGGAGGGTGTGGCGGGCGGACGGCTGCGGTTATTGTATTAAGAGTGGGTTGCCTCCGACACAGCCATTACCTGAAAGACCAAGTTTTCCAATCTCAAGGCAGTTGACTAATGACAATCATTACATCCTCTACTCGTGAAGGGAGGGAACTCTCTAATTGTTCTGGAGCTGAAGGCCTTTTAAAACTGGTTAGTTCTTCGAGGGCGGGCGCTGCGAAGCAAACTCATCTTAAAGCAATCAACTGCACCTGTTTGTTGCCCTCCCCCGCCACCTCACCGCCACTTCAACCTACCATTCCACCACTTTAACTCAATTCAAATGCCATTTTTCTTCCTCCGGAGAAGACATTGATTTAATCCTTACTTCCGCGACACTTTTTGTTTCCCCATTAATTCTCCACCTTATATTTTTTCACATAGATTAATTTTATTTTTACATCTCCGACTTTTTTACCTCTCAAAACAAGTACTACCAAAGTTTCATCGGAATCGGTGAACCGGGGTAGCCTCCCCTTGTAAGCCCGAAGGGTCAAAGTTCCCCTTCTGCTCTGAATAATTTAAGTCACAGATGTTAAGGTATGTCTTTGATTTAAGGAACTTGACCAATGAATTTAAATGAGTTTAAAAATTGACAGGGAAATAAAAAACATTTCCTCGTCAGTGAATAACGAGTGGTGGTACATTATGTAAATGGGTGATATCGTAGTAGGGCAAACATTGATCATCAAACATCCGCTGTACTGCGGACATGACCACAATGAAATCTCGATGAAACATGGGAAGAGAAGGAAGGACAAGACCGCGCACATGGAATATTCCTATCCCTTTCCGGGTAGAGGCGATACTAATATCCAACACTTGTATCCGCTTCGGCTCCTGTTTCGTCATTAATTCATCCCCTTTCTCGCCGGTGGTGAAACTAAACCTGTGTAAGTCTCAGGTTGAAATAGTGATGCGAAAGAGGTAATAGCCCTTTCGTTCCGATCGCGCATTATCCAATTAGCACCCGCTATTGAAGCGTTGCATTATGGACAAGCTAGTCCCAGGAATATTCGGGCTACCATTATCATTAACATAGCGAAATCGGGGAGTGTACTTTCCCCCCTCAATTATTCCCTACAATTGATGAACCTTTGCAGTCTTGTACTCCTTTGCTCCCCTTAGCTCTCTTCAGAATTATATCCGAAACGCTTCCCATTTTGAAACCAAATATTCTGCAGCACACAAAATGGGAAATAATAAAAAAGTACATTGTTGATTGTTGAAAGCTCATCCGGTTTGACAAAATGATTTATAGCCAAGCGTTTCTGCTCTATGTAAAATGTATTCGGGAGCGGGCAAGAATCGTAAACCTTTCTAGGGTAAGCAATAAAACGAAAGTCGAAGGTTTTCTTCTTCCGAATACTAGAGAAGCGACTACGATTCCCTCGAGGTATTTTATTACTCCGTGACAAATTCGTTTTGAAAAGAATTCCTAAACAACAATTTGAAGTAAAAACACCTAAAAATATGTATGGACATTGCGAATTCGGTCAATTTTGTAACTTAAGCAGATTATGAGAAAAATTTGATCGAAGATAATCGTCAGTTTATTTGTAATATTCCCCAAAAATTCGAATTATGAGGATTGTTTTGTCCAAATAGTTGAAAGAGGTAATAGTTTTATTGGGATTTTCCTCTGTTTTTGTCCATCAAATCACACTTTTTGCTACTATTTTTGGAAGATTTTTTTGTTTGTTTTTGCTTAAGAGAGTTAGGGGCGATAGAATAAAGATGGATAGTGAAATTTGTGTAGTTTGAAACTCCTGGAGCAAGCGCAGAAGGATTTGCAGGGCATATTTGACTTCAGATGACTTCAGATTTGACGGACAAACGATTTAAACGAAGTCAAATTTGAAGTCATCTGAAGTCAAATATGCCCTGCAAATCCTTCTGCGCATGCTCCAGGGGTTTCAAACTACTTTGTTGGAACAAAGCTTTTGTTTACCGTTGGAAGAGCTTCGAACCTTTTAATGAAATAACAGGTGGGGAAATGGAGTCTTTTTCATTCTTCTTATTTTTCCGCTTTGGTGGTAAATTCTTGTCGGTAAGACGACGAAGAGAGTGGTAAGGATTAATGGGAGGTGGCGCGGGGTAGGAAGAGGGAGGAGGTCAATATTGTGTGTTATACATCTTGGCCATCCCTTGCGCATGTCCGATTCTGCTTTCCACAAATCATCCGAGCTCAAAAGGCTCAAAAAATGACGGCGCTCTTCCTACAGTGCCCGCATAACAAGGAGGCCTTCCAGGTTTCAAGGGACATTCATGGGGATGCAATTAAATTCTAAAAGAGGGGAAAATCGTAAATTAGTTGCGATTCATAAAAGAGGGGATGGTCAACATTTAATATCTTCGCCGGTGGCTACCTGTGCCTCTACCC
This sequence comes from Orius insidiosus, assembly GCA_014119065.1. NCBI lineage: Eukaryota > Metazoa > Arthropoda > Insecta > Hemiptera > Anthocoridae > Orius > Orius insidiosus. The sequence continues at coordinate 165,437 of JACGAQ010000165.1, forward strand.
CCTTCTCGTAAAATGGGCTTCCTCGTCCAATTATGAAGACAAATAGCCGCTGCCACTTGAGCCCCTGCAAAGTGCTCGTATTAATAATCACCTTCAACGTCCGACTACAAAACCCAAGAAGCATTACCCCAAGATTAATGGGACACCCTTGATGCTTATATTTCTCATTCAAATTACTCTGGATTTAGAATTAACTTGAGGCGAATCCAGGAACTTTGTTTAATATTTTTCAAAACAAATCATTCTGTTTCCAAATGAATAATTTTATTTAAAAAAACCCAAATGCGTTTAACGGCGAGGAAAATTCTTTTGAAGAAGCCCCATCTAAAGTAATGATATATAAAAGGCATTAAGCAATGTTCCACTCAGTCAGCCACCCCTAAGAAATAAACATATTTGGAAAGAAGACTCCAGAATTCCCTAATCCCCGCACGCAACACTTTGTCAACCGGAATTATTCTTGAAAATTTAATTCGACGGAGGGGCAATTTATTTCAAGTGGCCCTTCCTCCACATTATGAAAATTGAAACTGACACCATTTTTTTACTCCCTTCAATTTCCTTCTTTCAAGCACCCTCTTTTTTTCTCTTTTTCTGCGTCTGAGTTGTGGGGGGGGGGAGGAAGACTCGTTTTAATTTTTTTTTTTCTTCTCCCTTTTCAAACCGAACCCCTCCCTTAACGACCCAAACGCCTTTAAGGGGTTTTCGATGATTTGTATTCAAAGGATATTTTGTCCCGAGTTTCATTTTACAACCCTGTCAACCCTTAAACTTTTATAGTTTGAAAGGGAAATCAATAAATACCGAGAAAAAAAAACTTTTAAAACAAAAGAACGTTCAAAAGGATGGCTTTTACTAAATATTTTCGTTACTTGATAGAAAGAAAAGCTGGAGGGTGGGTCTGCAGCAAATTTTGACCCGGGGTTCCTAATTTTGGAATACCCAAATTTTCCAGCTGGATGCAATAGAGTGGAGAAAAGGGCAATTACCACTTACAGGCGTCGCAGTTATTTCTACACAGCCCTCCTTTTCTTTCTGAAAATAACTTAAGAATATAAATAATGTCTGACATTAATTTTTCATAATGAGGAGTCTCTCATGGGCGGTCGCGCTACATCAAAACTTCATTATTTTTTCCCCCTCTAAACAATACCTCCTAGGATTTATTTACAGAACGGTTTTTTAAGTCGAAAATTAGTTTGTGTAATAGAGGCGATAATTCCTCTTTTTTAAGTAAAAAAATGAGTGTTTTATTTTTTTAAAAATGAGCTATGTTTAGATACCTAGGGTTAATTAAGAGTCTAGGTTTTTTTTATTAATAGGGATTCTAATTGTGGTTTTAAAAAATAGAATTTTATGATGTTTTCTTGGTCCTCACGAGCTGAAAAAGACGAAAAAAGTCGTAAATTTCTTTTAGATTGTTACATCTGGGAAGTTTATAAAATTGAATAAATCATCTGTTAAAAATTAAAAAATAAAATCATGTTCCCCCGAATAAATTCAAAAATTTTCGTTTTTAAGTAGGTTCAAATTCATTGCAGAAAGCTGATCGAAGTCAAGTTGAAATCTTTCTTAGCCATCCGGATAACGACACCATTATGTTTGAAAGCGAAAGGATGAACGGTTTGGGAGATTCGCAGTTTAGGCCCTAAGTAAAGTACCATAACCGCTAGTCCGATTCCAGCCGTTAACGAACTCACAAATTCTATTGGTTTAAAAGCGCTAAATATAAAATTCCATGGTCTTCAAGTAAATTTACTCCCGCATTTTGAAAATAGTTTGAATCTCCTGGAGCAAGCGCAGAAGGATTTGGACGACAGATTAAACGTCGTTTAATTCGTTTTTCCGTCAAATCTGAAGTCATCTGACGTCAAAATTGACGTAAATATCCTTCTGCGCATGCTGCAGGAGTTTCAAAACTAATATATCTTCGACTGATCGGGCTCAGACCCTCGGTTTTCAGGAGATTTTCTGGGAATTGTTCCATTGGACTCTTCAGAAAAGTCTTTTACAACCGGATTGTATTTTTCAGTTGGTATTTAGTGTGTGATTAATCACCGGAGAAAGCGTAGGAATGAATAAATCATAAAGAGTAGGCGTTTAAAGTCGACTGGGGCCGTCGATGACTGGGAGGTGGGTGGGAAGGTCGGGGGTGCAGACCATCAGTTATCCTCTGTATAAGTGTTGAGCTCATTTGTTTTACCACAATTTTTCATGCCAGAGCCCCACTCAAGCCCATATATCATTTACTTTTCCCTTCGCCGTAATTTTCTCATAAGACACTTTTTACTGGTAAAAAAAGTATACAGAAAGTGAAAATGACCGAAAAAATGTTTAAAAGGAGAAATCGTTGGATAATGGCCTCCATTTAAAATAGGGAGAGTGAAGAAGAAAAAAAAAAAAAAACGGGCGGAAATAAAGCAGAGGCGAATAAAACGGTAATGTCTTGCGGCCAGGGTTGTACCTAATGGGGAGTGTTGAGACATGAAAGATTAAACCCGTCTCTTCGTTTTATATTAGATAATTAAGGCTCGACCATTACAGAAAGACGGAGGGGAGGGTAACTGATTCCCTTTAGACCCATCAAACAGACCCCCAAGGAGGTAATTATTAGAGGCAAAAAGATATACCCAAGTTTCCGTTTTTATTGACGCAGGTGGATTTTGAAAACCCCTGGCACCAGACCAACAAGCTTACTAAATGCTTCAATGTACAGCAGTTTGAAACTTCTGGAGCATGCGCAGAAGGATTTTCACGTCTAATTTGACGTCAGATGATTTCAAAGAAGGACGTCGGATTTGACGTCCAAATCCTTCTGCGCATGCTCCAGGAGTTTTAAACCAGCTATAGTGACCTAATTTTTTGTCAGGGATTTCGAGATGTCAGATATTTCAAAATGATAGCTTAAACTTGTATCTTTTGAAATTCGAATAAAAAGGGGACATTTTTTTTAAATACGAATTCTCGTAGATTTGTTTAGTTTATCGTTTGAGTTATTGCTCGAAATGAGTCAGAAAGCTGACTTATATTAAGATTTATAAAGTTTGACATATTTCATACAGATTCAACATCAAACGGTTTCCAAATGAAGACGGATAGACCCGTTTAAAAACAACGTTTATTTTTGGTCAGTTAAAAATATTTTTATACAAATTTACAACCTCGACTGTTCTTAAATATAAGTTTAAACGTGGAAAGTTGATGAAAGTTGTTAATTTTGAGGAAGAAAGGTGGAGTTGGGAGGGGAGAAGACAATCCCAACTGATTGCTTGTACAAAAATCGTCGGTGATTGGATTGTCCAGCAATTTTAGGAAGAGCTTACTCTTCTTCTGCTCGGCTATTTTGTTCTCGGACCCCCTCAAAACAAGTTACGTGTCACTCGCACCCGAGTAGGAAAGTACGTAATGTCCCACTCCCAAGAAAGATTCATTCATCTATTCCAGTGATTTAACGAAGGGACTCTTCACTAGACAAAGTTACTTTTTCCTGACCAAGCAAACTTTTTTTTTGTCTTCCTTTTTTCATTAGTTCCCTAATACGGGTAACTTTTGTTCCTTCGATTTTCTGCAATCCATTACTAACAGTGAGAGAAAAAAAGCTTCCTCACTTAGAAAACTGAGTTCTTCTAAGGAAAAATATGTCTTCCATTCTAGAATTGCTTTTTTGATGTCATCCTCTTCCACATAGAGGCAAGATCTAGGAGAGAATTCCGGTTTTCAGGATGAAAAACGCTGAAATTTTTAGGAAATTGTGTTTTTTTTGCTAGATAGTTTTTAATGGTGTCAATTAATTTTATGAAGATTGAAGGTGAATTTTTTTTTTCAAGTTTCCAATCTGCAAAACGAGCGTCATCTCTTGAGGAGCCCTGTTTAATCCGAGAGTGGCAATAAGGAGGTCTCTTCCCCTCCTCTCCTTTCCACTATAACCTTTTATCCTCAGGGCGTAGACTCAACATTAATCTTATTTATGTGGCAACAAAACTGGTGAAATGGCCTCAGTTGGTTGGGGGCTAGTGGCTTCCATGATTCTTTTCCCTCCCCTTATTCCTTACTCCCATTTATCCGTTCCTTTTCTCCCTTTCCACCTTTGGGCTCTTGACCGTTATAGCCCCACTCTCATTACATTTCGCTCGATACAGCCATATCCATGTAATACCCTCAATACACACGTTAATTTTCTCCGAGACTTGACACCCTGAATGGCTTCAAACAGTTTTACCACCCCCCCGGCACCAACGCCTTTTACCCGCACGGGAGTTTTAAGTGACTGAGTTTAATCTACCGTCCTTATGAAACTCCTGGGGAAACCTCGGGGAAACCACAGTACGGCGCTAATCCTCAAAACAAGTAATTAACTTGCAATCCGAACTCAACGCAGAACAATAACTCTCCTAGGCAACTGAGTAATCCCCATCAACTAACTTCATTTTATCTCTTATTTCCTCGTACGTATCCTTCTCGAGTTCCTCTGCGGTTTCCTCCCTTTGAACCTCCATAAAAAACACTCAAAAGTCTCACCACAACGAAGAAAAGTCACCATCCAATTTTTCCTTGTGAAAATCCGCATAATCAAACCGCAGTTTGAAACTCCTGGAGCATGCGCATTCAAATCATTTGTCCGTCAAATCTGAAGTCAAATTAGACCCTTCCGCGCATGCTCCAGAAGTTTCTAACCAGTTTCAAACAGTTGGAACAAAGCTAATAAAATTGTATTCGATTTTTATCGAAAGATGGGAACGGACGTTGAAATACTTTTGGGAAAAGGGTCTTTGAATTGGGATGACATTGAATAAAGGATAAAAGCCTCGGGATAGGAAAGGGAATAAATTGTTGCCTTGTGGGAGGGTCAGATATATAAGGGTGGAGTTTTTCGGTGACAAGATATTGGTACCCATAACTCACAAACAGTGCCCCCTCCCTCACCACCCTTTTTCCGGAGTCTTCACGAAATGAATAAATTCTCGGGAGGGGAGGACTTTGAGAAAACGAGGACGGGAAATTAAGTCGGAAAAAAGAAATTCCCGAATGAATTAAAGGCTTTTTTTTACATGAATCTTAAATGAGAGAGCATGAAAACTTTTTAATTTTTACCTCACTCCCTTTTTTTTTCCATTCCAGAATCGCTTCAGGAAATTTTCTTTTGAGCAAGAAAAGATTTGCATTTGAAATCAGCCCAGGAGCCACAACAAAGTACCCCCGATGGTATTTGACTCATTTAGGAATTATCGAAGAGGGTAAGCCCGAGCACAAGGGTGACTCGAATAAATATATAAAAAAAGGAGAAAAAAAAATTTTCTTTTTCCCTCCTGATATTAAAGTGGGGTTTTCCATTAAAAATGTAATCTTCGATGAATAAAAAAGAACTTCTGTTTGACTAATGTTCCGATTATGCGCCACCCTAATTCAAACACCCCCTTTTAAATCAGAAAAAAAAGTTTAACCTAAAATATTTCAATTTTATCATCGGAAACGAAAAGTATGACCCACAAAGCTTCTTACTCGGATGATCAACGCAGTTTGAAACTGTTTTGAAACTCTTGGAGTTTGCGCAGAAGGATGACTTCAGATTTGTCGTAAAAACGATTTGAATGACGTATAGGTTGACGTCCAAATCCTTCTGCGCAAGCTCCAGGAGCTTCAAAACAGTTTCAAACTGCGGTTGTAAGCTAATAATAATTATTATACTCGCAGTTCAAAATAGACCAGAAGCCCTATAAATTATGCAACATCATAACAAAGTTAACACTCGGAAAAATATGTATATTCAGAAGACCGGCATCAATTTCTCGTAAAATCGGAGAAGGAGGAGGGTGGGAAATATTTATAAATTTTACCGTGTAATTTTAACGCTGACACGACGTTATTAAAGAGGGGGAGGGAAGGAGGCTGGAATGATTTGCGGTCTCCCCAGCACACGGGGCCCTTTCGGGATCCCAAGAATAAACCCGAGGTGAATTACGGTCGAGTTGTATATTACAAGAGGATTTAATTAAAAATGACACAATAAGACAATAATAACGGACTAACCTACAAAAATATTGCGCAAAAATAATTTATTTATTTAATTTTGTCTTTTAAAAATGCCCAACCTACCTACCTTAACTATTTTATCGCTAAACATGCATGCTAAATACGGTTCAAAAGTACTAGGGGAAGATCGTCGTTTAAATCGTTTGTCCGTCAAATCTGACGTCAAATTAGACGTGCAAATCCTTCTGCGCATGCTCGATAAGCTTCAAACCAGTTTCAAACTGCGGTTGGACCTGGTTTTGAGCACTCAAAGTGCCATTTTTCCGTCATGTAAGTAGATAAAAATATTTTTGAAGGTACAAGATGTCAAATTTATTCAGTAATAACATCGAATTAATTTTGACGACCCCGTCACTTTTGTTGGCAGAGTAACAAAGGGGTTTGTGTTCTTCTCAATTAAAATTTAAAAATTAATTTAAATTTTTCGCTCAAACTGGACGTTGTTTAAATTGCACGATTAATAAAAAGCGACAAGTTAGTCTTTTAAAAAGGTTCATTTTCATATTTTGATTTTTAACAAATGATATTTAGAGAATGCACGACAAAGGCTTCGCCACGAAAGATTTGTTTCGAGAAATCTCGGTTATTATACGAAAGAGGTGTCAAATGGCCGATTTAAAAGAACGGGAGAAACTAAACAAAGAATTATCGTCATCAAAATAGGTTGCCAACTGTTTATGATTAGTCGCTTTCTTTTGAACTCCTTTTTTTCCTTTTCAAACAGTTACCTATTAATAATAGAAGAGAGAAAAAAAGGCGTTTGATCAAAAACGTTTCTACGGATGAAGAACGTCGTCGTAGGTGGCGACAGATATCATACCTATAACCCTAACCGTTTCTTTTTTAAAATATACGATTTGAATATGAAAATAAGCTTTGATTTACAACTTGTCGGCGCCTAGGGAAATTTTCTCAAGATATATTCGGACGCATTCATATCGACTATGATACTCGTTGGAAATAAGCCAATACTAAACGTTTTTTCATCTCTCACATTTTTTTTCGGTTCGATTTTAACTTTCTCAACTAAAAGCTATTTTTATAACCTCAATTGACGGCTTAATAAAATGGTAAATTCGACTAAATAGAGAGTTTCAGGGAATCGTAATTCCGAGTCCCGACTCCGACTCGCTCAAGGTCATACGACTCGAGCCGCCAGTCGGAATCGTAATACGACCCGACTCGGCTGGGTCGTATACCGGAACGACTCAAATCCCGAATCCGAGTAAACGTAAGGTTATATTTTACGAAGGTTATTTCGTTATCTCTTTCAGTATCGGGTTCATGTTTTTTGTTGTTTTTACGATTTCTAATACAATCTCGTTTATTTTCGGGTTGTTTTTTGTTGTTTTCACGATTTCAAATACAATTTCGTCTATTTTCAGGTTGTTTTTTGTTGTTTTTACGATTTCAAATCCAATATCGTTTAGTTTCGGTTTGTTTTTTGTTGTTTTCACAATTTCAAATCCAACGAGGAGCCCTGGGAGTTTTTTCAACAGCATTGGCTAAAGTCGAAGAAATAAAGGTACCTAAGTTCGATTCATGAATTTGCTCTAGTGAGAATATTGTGAACTAACTGATTTGGAACTGAGTCGGAACGACTTCCTGAAACTCTGTTTTATAGCCTCTACGAGAAGACCTTTCCCGTTTGGTGAGTCGGAGTCGGGACTCGGAATTACGATTCCCTGAAACTCTCTAATGAATCACCAAAATAATCGGAATCAAGTTAAAAATTTTCGATTTTATTTCCCTCATAACCAACAATTTTAGGTAGATTTATTATCATTTTTCGTAAGGGGTTTTCATGGTGCATCTAATATTTTTGGTTTGATTTAATTTTTTTCTCACTCGAAAAATATGCTTCAATTTAGGTGGTCTACTGTAACATTGGCGTCGAATTAGATGTCCAAATCCTTCTGCGCATGCTCCAGGTGTTTCAAACTGCGATTGGAACAAAACTCTTATTGCGAAGGGACATCTCATCTTAATTTACTCGGATCCCAAGCCGATAGACGTCGACATAAATTTGTCGGATGGAGGCGACCGCGAAAGGGGGAGCGGATCATTGGAATGATTTACGAACGAAAGGGGATTCACGGACGAAAAATGAAGAAGACGACACTCGTAAAATTTCGTAATAACCATATATATCTTTCTTAAGTAAGAATATTGTCCGTTGATAAAGCCTCTAAATCAAAAAGAAGACGGACGCTAACGACTTCTATAACGCCGACGTGTGAGAAAGAAGACTTCGCCCTTAATAAGCGCGGACTAATGTTAGTGCAACGTTTATTAATAGAGAAACTTTTTTTTTCTTCCTCAGAAGACCATCAAAGACAAACCATCTGGAATTTCAAAGAAAAAAATAGTCTTTTCCTTCTGAAATTGAATACCTAGAGCAACATTTTATTGTCAAAAAATGACATCGCGGATGTTTATTTCTTTCAATGTTTAAGGAAAGGAAGACCAAAATATAAGCTTTGTTCCAACCGCAGTTTGAAACTGGTTTGAAACTTCGGGATGGATTTTCACGTCAAATTTGACGTCAGATGACTTCAGAATTGACGGACAAACGATTTGAACGATGTCAAATTTGACGACCAAATCCTTTTGCGCATGCTCCAGGAGTTTGAAACAGTTAGAACAAATCTATAATTCATACTTTCAGGAGGAAACTAAATGATAAAAAAGTTCAAGGAGTAGAACTACCGTTTTGTATAACCGTGCGGTAATGCGTTTAGTATCTATCGTTTTGAGCGGCGCAAGCATTCTTCTGCTTCTTTTAACTTTCTCATAGAGAAGTTATTTTAATACCCTAGGTGGTCGGAAGAAGTAATCCAGAAGAAAATATTTAGTGATCTTTCCCGCTCAAAATGTTGTCTGCAGTGCCATTCGTCAATCTTATTATAATCAATCTTATTATAATAACTTTGTTTCAACCGCAGTTTAAAAAACACCTGGAACACGCGAAGAAGGACTTGGACGCCACATCGACGTCACTGAAATCGTCGTTCCGTTAAATCTGAAGTCATCTGACGTCTAATTTGAAGTGCAAATCCTTCTGTGCATGCTCCAGGAGTTTCAAACTGCGGATGAAACAAAGCTACTGCTTCATTTAGCGTCTTGTTTTTGCTGCATTTGTTTTGACAAACCAGTTGATGAATGTGTGGGCTTTTGCGATGGAATTTTCTCATAAGGAACTCAATTTTAGTAAGTGGGTTCAATGACCAGATGAAATAATAAGAAAATGAAGGAGGGAAGAGTTGTTGTGAGTATTAACAATGAGATCGAGGGCGATATTGGGTTGATGTTGTGGCTGTTTGGCGTCAGAGGAGTCGTGGGTGGAGGGGAAGAGGGTCGCAATATCATTCAGAAACAATACAGGGTTCGCCTCTTCCCCATGGATTGATGGGAAAGCAGCCAATATAGTACACATTTATTATATAGCAACAACAGCTCCGGTTGGTAAATGGCGGGTTGTAGAGCTCCGGCGGAGGGGGGGGGGGTCTCTATATTGCGGCATTGAATTCACATTTGTTTCCCTTCCCCGCCGCCTCATACCCTTTCACTTGAACGTGCATTGGGAAAACACACAACACGGAAAAATGTCGACCGATCAACTCCCCTGGATAAATTCCCCCGAGGGGTTCGGACGAGGGGTGGGCCTGTAGGCGGGGGAGTCGAAGGAAAATTGGCTTTTCAGTTTGAGGGATATAACGCGGCGGGGTTGTGGAAGCGAGGGAAAGAAGTGGCTATGTTTGAAGGGAAAAAAGGAAAAATTGGACGTACGTGTCTTCTCCAACGAATGATATATTCCTCCCCCTCTCCTCTTTTTAGAATCACTACTCGAAATCCCAACTCGATCCAACTCATCTCCCTAAATCTTGTTAGAGATATCTCTTATACAAAATGAAAGGGAGAAAAATAAAAGAGAACGATATTTTCAATATTAAAAACTGTAACCTTCAACACTTGTTTGAAACTCCTAGAGCATGCGCAGAACGATATGTCCGTCAAATCTGAAGTCATCTGACGTCTAAATCCTTCTGCGCATACTCCAGGAGTTTCAAACTGCGGTTGAACAAACCCCCTCAAGAACAGCTTGACCTTGATGGCCTGATAATACTATAATGAAATCGTAAAAATAACCCACTGTCTGAAATATGATTACGGTAGAGAAAACGCCTTAAAGAGACTCGTTCCAGAAAAGTATTTATAAACGGCGCCCAGACCGATCGGTAGCCTCGTCCCAAGCAGGTGTTCAGAAAGGATAACGTTATGGATGTTGACCGTTCGTATTGGCCGGGAGGCAAACGTCTAGGAGTAGAATAAGTGTTTGGGGAAATTGATAAGGAACGTCGGAATATCCATTCGCGTGACCGGTCGCCCATTGCGTGACTGCATATCCCACCGACATAAGCTTCTTCCCCCTTTCGTTCTTTGATTTTGAATATTTTTTTCCCACAATTATTTCCCTCCGAGTTAAAGACGAATCATTCGAGATATGTAAATGCCTTGTAGACAAACCTTGTGATCACGTTATGGACACTGATGACCGGTTTACGAAAGGTGGAATGAGAGAAGAAAAAAATCTTATCTCTTCAGACACGGAAGTAGGTCTTTGGATATGCGTGACGTCTTCCTTTAATTTTAAATTCGTGCTTGCCCTCGCACACATTCACCTCTCAAGAGCTTACAAACTGACCAAAAGGTCTACCTCACTCCCATAAATCTATCAACTTTTGCTCTCATCTACTTTATATACTCAGAGAGGGGCATTAAGAGTGAGAACTGAGAAGCCTAACAATGGCTGACCTGCTCCCCATTGTCGTCGAATCTCTATTAGTCTCATTGTTTTTACAGCACAATGGGACAGAATTGAACAACATGGATCTGTTTGGTAACACTAGAAAGTTTGATTTCCCATATGGATAAATGGTAGAGATTTACATTCTCCCTTCATAAGTCAAACCTGTTTCGAGTTTGGCGACGTTTCAATCGCTTATAAAGCCCAAAAAGGTTTACAAACGTCAGACCCCATTCTTCCTTATCACATGAGGATTAAACATGCGGAGGCTTAATGATAACTGGGATTTAGCATGAGGTGAATTTGAAGATAGCGAGACTTCTAAGATAAGAATAATTAGCAGCTTTCAACCTCCCCTTTTTATCTTCTGATGACTGATTGATGACGAGAAAAGACTGATGTCTTTCAAACGCATAAAATATCGTCGGATAAACGAGAAGATAAGGAATAAAACAGTAATAAACTTATGAGAATCCATTTAGAAAACTCGTTCTCCTTTACAATACGTTTATCTCTCCTTTGCATATTCTAAGCTCCTGAACCATAAACGTATCGATTCAACCTTACAAGGCCCTCCCATCCAGTTTGATTATTGTAAAAAGCCTCCATTTGCATTTTATCACTTCGAATAGACTTGAAATAACTCCTTGTTTTTCGAAGGAAAAGGAAAAAAGCAACTATTTAACGTAACAGTGTATGGTTTTTATAATAGCTTTGTTCCAACCGCAGTTTGATACTCCTGGAGCATGCGCAGAAGTCATAGACGTCAGCTTTGTCCGTCAAATCTGAAGTCATCTGACGTCAAGTATGACGTGCAAATCCTTCTGCGCATGCTCTAGTTGGAACAAAGCTAATATTTGGGGTTTTCGATATGGTAGGCTTCAAGAGGTGGTAAGTGAAGGCGACTAGCCTTAACGAGGTTGTCCATGTTGACCTTGGATTGCCCTGCTTGCTATAATGGATTCCAACACATAGAAATCGTTTTATACGCGAGTTTTTGTGGGAATCTCGATAATTTTCTTTTCTTTCAATTGAGACAATGTAGCCGAGGCCGCTATAAAATGAAGGGTGATCGTTAAAAGAAAGGAGAAAAAATGTAGTCTCCGTTTTTATGGTTGGCTGTTTCCATCCATGATGTAATTGCCTAGAATCGGGATTACACCGGGGCCTCCTCTTGAAACTGAAATACTCCGATTGGCGATGTTGAGTTAAAACGAAATAAAACTCTTCTCCAGAGATTAGTTTTAAAACGGAATCGATCTTGGCCACCCCCTTTTTTTTACATCTCTCCTTATATACAGGCAACGAAAAAAAAAGAGAAGCTTTTTACGGTTTTATTAGTGCAATAAATGGTTTAATTACTTGACCCAACGGCTTTTTTTTTGTATTTTAAATCACAAAGCACTGAAAAGAAGAACAATTGACATCAAGACCAAAAATCGAGAAAGATATGACCGTTTCACAAAAAGCCTCTTCATGTTAGCTTCTAGTTTGACGTCGTTCAAATCGATGGTCAAATCCTAAGTCATATGACGTCAAATATGACTTGCAAATCCTTCTGCGCATGCTCCAGGAGTTACAAACAGATTTTAAACTGCGGTTGAAATAAAGCTATAGTTTCAGAAAAAATATAGAAATGATTGTAATACATAGAGGGAATTATTCAGGAGGCTTTCAAATTTGCGAATTAGCTATAAATTAACCAAAAAAAAGTTGCTAATAAGAATAATTTTATTGTGTTTTTTTTTTTGTTGCGAATTAAATAAAAATTTAAATTTAAATTAAATCAGCTCATTATGATTAAAAAGAGCTGTTTTCATTGGGATGATTGCGAATCTGATTAAAAGTAAAAATCTTTTGAAAAATTTTCACCGTAAAAAACAAATCCCTGTTTTTGCAGCGGGAATCAAATTATCGGATTCCTCTTCGTTTTAATCAAAATCCCGTTTAATTCGATAAAATTTTTAATAAGGAAAGTCGGAATAAGAGAAATTTTCCCAGGTATAATAAAAGTGGGGAGATTGGATTTGTTGGGAAGTTTCGGGTGAGTGAGGCATTAAGACGTATCGCCTTTTGACCACTCATTCCTCACTCGTCTATCTTAGTTATTTTGAAACTCAATGAACCTCGATGAACCTCGATAAATTTCCCTTATGTCCGAACGTTCGAAACAACACCTTTGGGGTGCACTTCCAATCACTCCTCATTCCTTATTTCCGTTCTCGACTTTTTACTGCTAAATAACAAGCAAAGTCTTTGTTCTACCATGCAGGGAGTGGGGTTATTTTTGCAGAAACGCCAAGAGAAAAGGGTGTATCTTGGACGAAAAAAAATTGAAAACCTTAAAGTAAAGACAGTGGGAAATGCTCTCATTTCCGAAAAGGTGTTTCTTGCCTGCAGGAACGGTGACAACAGGCGGAAAAAATAGTCTACGCTCCTTTCCGGCCCTTCAGTTGATTGCCCTCCGTGTATGTATGGTAGGAATTCCAGGTTAAACAACATAGAAATTAGGGTCTTTTTGATTTTCTGTCTTAGAATTCTGAGAACTGGCTTTTGGGCAGTTTGTTTTTAATTAAATAAAAATAAATTGATGCTAAAAGCAGGCGCTGAAGTTGGTAAAATGTAAATAGAATGAGACAGGTTTCATTAGATTAGACCGTAGTAAGCCCTAAAGTAAATACAAAAGAGATGGAGAATCCGTCGTTTAAATTTCCATAATAACACCAGTTTAGAAGAGGCAATCTGAGTAATGGGAAGAGCTGAGTCTGCATTATGATATAAATGTAAAGAGGGTCGGATGAGACGGTGAGGTGGGGAGAAGGAGGAGAGATTGCTTTTGATATGGTAATCCCCCGGGTAGCTGGCACATAACTTGGCGGTAATCAAGAGCTCGAGCATGAATATTTAGGAGCTAATTGAGGAAGGGGAGGCAGGTTGAGAAACGGGTGGTTAATGAGCAACTCTCTAATCTCGCCTCGATGTTTGCTACGTAGTCGCTCGGGGAAGCTACACTCAAAGCCCATAGCCAATTTCCTCTTAAGGCAAACTGCGACATCTTATCATACTCAACTTCAAACATTTACGTTCAATAAAAATGTTGAACTTTTCAAAATTAGTTGCCACAAAAGAAATAAAAAACATGAAAGGCGATTTTCTAATAAAAAAAAACCCTTTTTTTTCCCCACAAGTTCTTTATTCCCCTCGCCTCTTCGACTATTAAAGTGTTGAGGCAATATTGGGGTTGTCCAGTCATGTGAGGGAACAAAGGCTATCGGCTACAGTTTGGAGCGATCCACCACTATCCATATCACTTTGAAATGCTAATACTCTCCCTTCGAGTGTTTGCACACTATAAACACATCTGCTATCAACTTTCCACCCTCTCCATCGTTTTCTTCCGCGACACCCTCCTATCAATATGCCGCTAATAGTCACATTATTCACTCTACCCATCTGCCGACGGACCTTTTTAAAATTTTATTTTCTGAAATGTTTTAACCGATCCAATTAATGCACAGTTCGATAAACAGGACAGTTGGTGATAGCCCTTTTTAAATTTCGAACTTGTTTATCGTCTTTGTTTGCACATCTGCGGTTTAAAATGGAGAAGACGAAAATTCGTTGTCGCCGTTTTTCACGCTGTGTAGGTTCTTTTGGAGCGAAAGCAGTACGTACCAAATCGCTGAGTTGCATCGTCGTGGACTGTGGGCTGAGAGTGTGTGTGTGGGGTAAGTCTCGGGCAGAAGACCAACGAATTCTCTGCAGCACTGAACTTTTTTTGGCTTTAAACCGTAGGAACCCAAAAATTTGGTAACAATGAAGTTTCTCTGCCCAAAAACCAAAAAGATCCGATGAAGAAAATGTCCGAAAACCCTGGCTAAGTCCGTTTTGTGAGACGTCGACTGACAAATTCCCAAATTTTCGGATGGAGAAATTCGTCATGAATAGTTGAAGTGAGTTCTTGTCATTTACAGACACCTTTGAATGTGCATCATTTGAAACTTTTGCTGTTTACATTGAGCACAAGTTGGATTAATACTGGTCCCTTTTGAGTTTCGATTTCCCTTTCCGTCGAAGGATTTCACGGACCAAGACACAGACATATTAATAACCGGTGGGGGTGGAAGGGAAGTAACTAAACCCTAATTGTACTATTAGAGGGTGACTGATTCTATCTCCATGACAATAGGGTGACCGTGCAGGGGTCAAATGTATCGTATAATCCCCGGGTTCTCTTTTTAATCTTCGTTCCCTTATTTTTCACCCCCCTCTATATTGTATAATAAGGCAGTTAGACAGATTGTGGGGGAGTCACACTTACATATTTATGCTACCATTTCTCAAACGTTTCATCAGCTGAATTTATGACTTCCTAAGGTTTCACTTTTGAGCCCCATAAAAAATCAAACCTGTTATTCTGATTGAGACTTTTATCGCTCAATCCATGACACCAAGCTGATTAAGTTATGAGCCAACACATGAAAAGCAGGAAACTTAAAACTTAAAAAAGGACTGTAATACAGAAACAACCGGCTCCGTGGCTGGTGGGTTCAGTCTTGAACTTCCACCACGGAGACCGGGGTTCGATCCCAGATTGGGTATAGGGATTTTTGGTTGGAAGTTAAATTCCAATTAAATATCCTTCTACAAAATCTGTGGATAATTTAGTTAGGCCACTCCTCTGGTAGTTGGTCCCGAAAAAAGGGCGCCACGTTATTATGGCGAAAGCCCCCGCCTGGGTCCAACCCCCTCCCCCCTTGTAACGGTCTGAGGCCAACAAGTATCAAAAAAGAGTAGATTAACCAATAGGAAGAGTAAGCCTCTTGCTCATTGGTTATATCTACTTCTTTTTCTTTAAAAAAAAATACAGAAACCGTAGAAAGTAGCTGATTTGCTTGACTCCACAGCAGCTGTGAAAGGAACGATCGAGGCGCTTCGGTGGTAGTATCCAGCACTTGCCGCGTCTTTCCCAGACTTAAAAAAAAAAATAAATATCAATGTCAATCCCTTTTAGGAGCATTTTATTGACATTAGGCTTTACGTCCAACTACCTAATTTTAAGGTGTTTCCATTGACATTTACATTTTTCGAGATAAATAATCCCGGGCCCCCCAGAGAATTCGAACCCGTGTAAGGTTTAGAGGGGTTGATAGCAAAAACCCCATTAGTCAATAAATTCAAATTTTCAGGAACGTCAAAAAACCATCCCGAGTTGTAGGGTTTTTGCATTGTCACCTTATTTTTCTGTGCACTGTGGAGTCCGACTGGTGGGGTTTTTCATACAATTGATTATGTCAAAATTTGTGGAATGCCACAAGCAACACGATGGTGGCTTTAACTCATTTTTCGATTTCTGTGACTAATGGGGTTTTTGCTATCAACCCATTTTCTGCACCGGAGTCTTTCACGCTACACACCGAGCTACCGAGGGCCCTGTTTCCCAGACTTCCTAGTCAACGAGTATTCTAATCATTATGTTATTAACACACTTATCAGTATGTTAATTTAACACCATAATACACTTAAGGACCGTAATACAGAAACCGCGCGAAAACAGCTGTTTTTGATTCACTCCACAGCAGCTGTAAAAGGTCCGATCGAGGCGCTTCGGTGGTAGTAACTAGCTTCTTTCCCAGACTTCCTAGTCAACGAGTATTCTAATCCTTATGTTATTAACACACTTATCAGTATGTTAATTTAACACCATAATACACTTAAGGACCGTAATACATAAACCGCGCGAAAACAGCTGTTTTTGATTCGCTCCACAGCAGCTGTGAAAGGTCCGATCGAGGCGCTTCGGTGGTAGTATCTAGCACTAGCCGCTTCTTTCCCAGACTTCCTAGTCTTATCATTATGTTATTAAAACACTTATCATTTAAATTTTACCATCCGAAGAAATGTTTATCGATGTGTACGCAAACCAGGTAAACAGACATGTTTAAAAGTCTTCAATTCCAATAAAGAGAGAGTGTTTTCTAATTTTGAGTAGGAATTGTTTTAAACACAAGTTAACAAGTCTCCCTCGTTTAAAACCGAAAGCTTAAAAAGAAAGTAAAAGTTTAGGAAGGGCGAAAAAAAAAAAAAAGTTTGGAAAAACAATGAAAAGTCTGCATGAAACGGGCGGAAGGGAGGTGGTGTATTAGCATGCCTTGGGTATTGGCCTCGATCCTCCACCCCTCGAGTATTGTCTGTTTTTACGGCCCGGGCTCCTACACAATATTGTCTCCAATAAAGCGGGAGATGTAACAGGATAAGCGATACGAAACATGCAATATAAACTTGATTAAAACAATGTGTGTGCGCCCGGAAGGGTGTGCGGAGAAGAAAAACAACAGACTCTTATATCCTTTTATAAGCAAAAAGGGCTCCGTTCAATATATTCCCTTCACGTATATATGAACTATAGCCGTCCCTCAATCTAAAATGTTTATCTTACTTTATTCAATCCCTCTACCCCTTTTTTATTATATTACTTCGCCCCCTCAACGTTTACATTTTCTAGTCACCTTCGTTTGGATCGCTCCGAGAGAAAACTGGCTCCTAAAAACCGTCTACCTCAAAACTATAAAGCCCCCTACGGTAGTAAACAGGGGTTATTTTCTTACATGGGCATTTTATACAGTTCCGCGTGGGGAGAACGCCGAAGAATAAAAATGTATGTACTGAATAAAAGAATACTTTTTCGCCTTTTCCCCCCGATCGGTTGAATATAAAACAACATTTATTTTTTATGAAATCTTTTCTTCCCTTTATAATCTTCAACATTCATCCTTGATTATAGAAGAACAAGCAGCCAACTATGTAGAATAATAAATTAGTTTCTGATTTAGTTCCATGGCCACTCAATAGATGGCGATAGTTGTTTTTCCGTAGGAGCCAGATAAAATACAAATTTTACCCCTTCACTTTCTGTAGATCTAAAAATAATCGACTAAAACGAGAAATCAAACGAAAAAAATAAGGTCAGACGATGTTTAGTCTCGGAAACTGCATAGGCGGAGATGACACTGAAAAAAAAAAAAAATGTTTAGACCGAACAATAAGCTAAATATAAGAAAAGAAGGGAATGCAAGTCTGTCCTGAGTTATTATTCACATTAATACGAAGTCATAAAGTGAAAAGAGTCTGCGGTTTTGGGACTCATCCCAAAAAAACGAATTTTTTCCCCTCTTCTTCTTTTTGGTTGTTTTCTAACGAGAGAGGCTGTCATTTACATTGTCATCCCTACGGCTAGACATAGTGTCCCCGGTTTAAAATTATCTCGTAATTTTAGTCCCCTCTTCTTTCTCCTCGCTTTTGTCAACCTGTCCGGACTTATTTAAATTGTTAGTTAACATCAATTAATTTTTTTTCTTTTATAAATACTGAATTTCTTTTTCTTTAACAAAAGGGTGAAAACATCTGTAAAGAAGCGAAGTGGAAAAACTCCTGAATACCTTCATACATTGAGGTTTACCTGTTTTAATCCCTTTGGGGACATAACGCGTGAAAGGAATATTTTTTTTTTTTTGAAATTTTTCCATTTGCCTGATGGACCGTGTTGACCGGTAATCCAACCATTGCGACACAATGAGAAAGAAAAAAAATCTGTCCGTTGAAACCTTAGATTTATTTTTGTCATATGAAGACTTAGGACGAAAAATGGTTCATTTTTCAGAAAACGAAAAATTACTGATTCCATATGGCTGAACTTTCCTACATTCATAAGAAAATGTCCATCGAAGAATAGAAATTCGCAGTTTCTCCAAAAATAAGATAAAAATTGGTTTCACAAACGTTTAACCCTAGAAATTTCGGTAAAAAGGATGTTAGTCGGAAAAAACGGGGGAAAACGCCTAAAAATGTGAAGAAAGTTGTTTGTCCGCCAAAAAGAAAACCAAGGAATAGTAAAAATATTATAATAGCCTTAAAAAAGGGTTATGTGGGACGAAAAGCGAGGAAAACGGACGAACATTCAATAAAGTACAAGTTTGAAGAGCGTCCAACGAAAACATCCTCAAAGAGAAGGAACAATATAGGAGGTGGAAGTATTAAGGAAGGGGAAGTATAACGGAGGAGAAGTTTAGGGAGGGGGAAGTATAAATGAAGGGAAGTTCAAGGAGGGGGAAGTATAAGGATGGGGAAGTACAAAAGGAGGGGAAGAATAATTTTAAGCATTTCGACAAATTCTTTTTTCAATAAATTTTCAGTTATTTTTCAACAAATTTTCTAAGTTTTTTTTTCTTCGAATATTTATTTTTTAAAATAATTTACAGATTCCTTTTTTTTTTCGAAAAATTTTTCGAATTATTTTGTTTCTTCAAAAATTTGTCAAATTATCAAGGTAGAAATAATGGGCTTTCTGCCCTAGGGATGCCTCCTCGCAAAGGGTGGAAGTATCAAATTTCTCCCAACTAAAAAAGTAAAAAAAAATAAATAAAAATAAAAATAAAGAAAAAAAATAAATTTTTTTATAACACCAGAAATTTGTAAGCAATATTAGGAGCATTTGGAGAAAATTGACCGAAAATTGCCGGATGATCGGCAGCAGCGCAGTTTTAAAAATTTCAAACAGACCGTATCTCACTTTTTCGAAATTCAAAAATCGCTCATGTTATATTTTTTTTTCACCGATCAAGGAAGATAGTGTGAAAATTTGGTGAAAATCGGCTCAAAACCGCGGCCGTGAATTGATCCGGAAAAATGCTACGGCCGGCCGGCACCAAAGACAATGTTGAGATCGGTAAAAATCAATTCGATTTGACCAACTATTTTGAACCTACCTATTTTGTTTTGTTTGCAGATCTGCTCAAGTATGATGGTCTACAGCTTTTACTGCGAATGTGAAGTGAGTTGGCTCTAACATTTTATCTCCCCGACCTCCCCGAGATTATCTATATTTTCGCCGTTAAATCGATTAGTATCTGGGTGCTTAAAGTCCCAGGTGTCCAAGGTGTGGATTTTTCAGCGCTTTTCAATCGGATTCAAAAGCTCTTTTAAGTCGAAATCACATGATCGATATTAAAATTGGATTCTTTCCATTAATTTTCAGCTCAGTCGGGCTTGTAATGACAGCCCAGAATTCCTTTATTGAATGATTTATTATCAATGCCCGAAAATCCAAATTAGCATATTGATACAAACAGGAGCTTAATGGCTATTTTCAGCCTCAACGGATTTACGCAATTAAAATTAGGTATATTTCATAGAAATGAGGTGATCGGAAAAAAGTGTCGCGGGGTTTTTTTGAAGAGGTTTTTGAGGGAGGGATGAAAGGGCTTTTTGGAAGAGGAAAAAAGGGGTGTCAGTTAATAAGAAGGACAAACCTCCGCGGCCGGGAAGGGAAGGGTAAAAGGGTTTTCGCCGTGTTTACAGTGGAGACAATTCGTTTCTTGTGAATCTATAATAGGGCGAAAAGAGGGGAAGGGAAGTCCCCTTTAAATCACGTCTTAACTCCCGGTCTCCATAACAAACTCGACGAAACTCACTCTTTAAAAGGGTTAAAGCTTCATTTAAAAACTCGACTTCCTTCTCTAATTAATACCTCTCTCATAAAGTAACAATCGAGTCTCATATTACAAAGTGCGCTTCATTTATCAAACCCCGATAGTGACCAGGACGAGTCCCATTTCAAGAATGTCTTGTCAGGATATGAGCAATGAGAGGAAGAGGGTTTTACTTAAAGTCAAAAGAGTCTTATCGGATCTCAACCGTCTCCCTATTGAGCCGAGTCGCCATTAACAAGCTCTCAAAACACGAAGAGGGATCGAGCGACAGCATTTCAAATCCCCTTATAATCTTGAAAATCTGACATATCCCTTTTTCGGAAGAAGATCCCTAATTGGGGGTAAAAAGGAAGGGAAAAGAGCGATCGGGAGGGGTGAAGAGGCTAAAGAGACCGGACCCTTCTTTTGATCTCGTCGACATATTGCCCGGCGATAAGGATCGCCCTCTCGGCTACATATTTTGGCACAACAATGTCACGCATCGCTTGACGGGGAAGCCCTTTTTAGGGAGAATCACATATTCCCCATATGTTCACAAAAATATACACTACCGACTTAGTTGATTACTTTCCCGGTGCCTTTTGTCGAATTTCACACACCGGCGCACAGTGGGGAAAAATGGCCAAAAAACGGAAAAAATTCTATTTCTCGAGAACGGATGGTCCTATCGACCTGAGACTAGTCTCATTCGATTCAGGGTAAAAAAATACATTGGATACACATATTAAAACCAATTTTAATTGTTTTTATATATTTGAAGGTAAAAAATAATATTGTATAGGTAATATTAATAAATATAAATATAAATAATATAAATATTAAATACCAAAAATAAACATAAAAATTGTTATATTTATTATCATTATCGGCAAAAAAAATTTAACTGAATGAGAATATAGAATCATGAAGGGGCTCATTTTCGGCTAGCACAAGCTAGCGTATTAATGAACCAATAGTCTTGATAACAAAACAGGATTAATTTAAATGATTTGTTTACTAAAATTAACACATATTAATAAATAAATACTCAAATATTAATAAATTAATACACATATATTAATAAATTAATTTAGTTAATATAATTTATTATTAATAAATTAATACTTGTGTTTAACGCTATGTTAATACATGCTGTATTTATCGCGTCTCGACATAAAAAAATTCATAACTCACCAATTCGGTTGAGCTCGGGTACCAATTTTTTATAGAACCTTTATTAGAGTATCTAGATTCAGGAAAAAATTGTCTCAGACCGTAGGAAGGCGTAGCTCGTTTTTTTTTATCAGAATAGCTGACGAAAAATTTTTTTATGTGCGAGTTCAATTGACCTTGATTTAGAATCTATTATGGTATACGCTAACGTAAATACTACTAATAAATATGAGAAACATATTTTATAAGTGAACCGAGATGAAGAAATTCATCAAATTAATTTTTTCCAGCATTTCCCCACTGTGCGGCGGTCCCGTTGTGCGTTTCTTTCTGAGAGCGTCTTAATGGGGGAGGAGAAAAAGTTCAAAACTATTCTCAGATTGACAAAGTTTAATTTGAAAAGGTTAGTTTTGAGAAAGCTAAGGGTTCTCATATTGTGCGGTAGTGACCGGAAGGGAATACCAGGCATTCCCTCTATCAAAGGGTCACCGAGGACCGCCGCCCACAAATTGGACACTCTGACACTTATTACATTTCATTGGCGTTTTCCAGACTTCCCCTTTCTGTTTTCCCGATGATAAACATTTTTATGATCCCCTTAAGAAAAGCGTGCCGTTTAAAATAAAAGGCCGACATATTCCGACTTTTTGTTATTGAAAAGTACTTATCAGATATAAAGAGTTTTTCAACCTTGCGGTACCTTCCACCTCTTTAATAAAATCCTCCCTCCCGGCCCAGCAAAAGGCTCGCTTAAGGGGGCCAAATTGGACCCGTCACGCCAACCGGTTTCAATTATTAGAGGTGCCGTAATGAAAGTTTAGCCTTCATCATTAGATAACGTACCACGCTACCTTTTATACATCGTCGACATGAAGCCTTTCTTATCTATCTGATTGACTTATTTAACAGCTCTGAAACCGATAACTTCTCCCTCTTTTTTCAACTTTAATTTTAGCTCTCCTGGAGAAAAATATCATTGCAAAGATAAAAGAAGAGGATCGACTACTTCTTCTCCAGTAAGCTTTGCTCGAAAAGGGCAAAAATTTTGGCGCAGATATGGATATTGATTTTTTTAATGTCTTTTTGGCTGCTCTGCTAGTATTGGTTGCTTGGTTCTCCGGTGTTGAAGGACATAGTTAGGATTCTATCACCCTTTATGGGTCTCCATGGCTTTTTTCCAATGGCAATTATTTTGAATGTCCCTTGAACTTTGAAATATGTTGTAAACGGCTGTCCGAGTCATCAATGATGCAATTTCGCTTAAAAGCGATGCATGGGATTTTTTTTATTTTATTAAAAATTAACGGTCGGACGGAAGCCTTTATCGTGAAATAAAAAAATCAAAGCTGACCAGATTGCAACTGCATTATTCATTAACAATCTATCCGCACGGACGGGGGGGGCCGTTTTGTCCCCCGAATGAGGACGATATCGATCTCGGGCAAACGGCAAAATTAATTTTCAAGGGTGAATATTGTAATTTGAGTGTGAAAATCCGTAATTAGAGAAGGCGATGAGGTGTAGGGAGATGAAAGGGGTCCCGTACGGCAATCATCGGATTAAATATTTGCCAATGACGTAAGGGCTAATACGGGGGAGGCGACATCATTAATCTTCCCTTCTACATGTCCTTTTCTTTATTTAGAGCTAGATTGTGAAATATTAAATTTTGTTTATTTATACCCATTTTACGAGGAAAACGAGTGGTTAACAAGGTGAAAGTACAAAACAAATAGTGGTTCATCGAAACCGGAAAAGGGAGTCCTGGTAGTAGCCCAGTCAATCAAAGCCGAAAAAGGGCAAATAAAAGCAAATAGTGATGGGCCTGCAGTAGCAGGGACTAAAATGTCGATTTCTTTTCTTTCGTCATGCGTAATTTTTATGCCAATTTGTTCCAACCGCAGTTTGAAAGTGGTTTGAAACTCCTGGAGCATGCGCAGAAGGATTTGGACGTCCCATTTGACGTCGTTCAAATAGTTTGTCCGTCAAATCTGAAGTCATCTGACGTGATTCTGCGCATGATTGAAGTTTCAAACTGCGGCTGGAACAAAGCTCAAGCAAAAATGATAAAATCACCTGATTTTCCCGATCACAAGCTAACCTATTGCATCCAGCTGCTCCAAAGCTAATCTTGGAGGGGGTGGGCATAAGCAGGAGATCCCCAGGTATCCCACTAAGTGAGAGCAGAGGGACTCGTGAAATACCTCCGCAAATCGCAAAGTGCCAAAAGCATTAAAACACCCACGCTTTCACAAAATCATCACTTGTAAAAACCTGACCATCTCAAAAGGTGTTCAACCAGATATTTATTTGCTCGAAATTCCCGAAGTGAGGAAACTACGGAAGGGAGTAATCGGGTGGGAAAGGTGGCCGGGAGTTTGGACCCGCTCCAGATAACCATTGTGCCGTTCGACATATTAAACCGAGAGCGAAAACATTTACAGTTCCATTTCGACTTGTACGTCGGACAGTTGGGAGTTAGAACCCTCACCGTTTATCTTTTTCTCCCCGCGTCCCCCAACAGCTTCCACGCTAAATATCTCCTCCTTTATATCAACCCTCATTGTACTACCTTTATTTACAACGGACGAAAAAACATGGCCTCTCCTCGATATGGCTTTCAAACCTAAATAGATTTCCGAAAGAACTTTTTTTCCTTGACAATTTGACCGTTTTCTAATTTTCAATGCGAAAAAAGGAAAGAAAATAAAAGAAAAAGAAGCCGACCGGATTTTCGAAAATGTCTCTATGTTGACACTCAAGTGTTATGTACATGACAAAAGGACGAAAGAATCTGTTTCTTTTCATATTGTAAACTAAGCCGAGTGTATTATTCGGGTCTCTTTTTTTGAGCTCAGGTCCATTTCAACTTTTTCATTATTGTCACAAAATTGAATTTTTAGACCCAATTTCTGGATAGGGTCTCCCAAGTTTTGGAAGATCTGAGTTGCCTCCCGGTCAAAAACTGAGAACTCCAGGCTAAAAGTGGAACAAACCGATCTCTGCCTAACTGACGATGGAACATTAGCTTTGTTCCAACCGCAGTTCGAAACTTCTGGAGCATGCGTAGAAGGATTTGCACGTCTAATTTGACCTGCTAATCCTTCTTCGCTCCAGGAGTTTTAAACTGCGGTTAGAACAAAACTGTTATAAAATAAAATTACAATAATATGTTGTTATAATACGCTCTATTGTAAGTCCCCCTTCCATTAAAAAGATATTGACTAAAAAAATTCTCGTTACCTGCTTTGTCGGTAGCTTTGTCATTACGCTTCTATGACCAAAAAAACGAATCCCCCCCTCATATTCATAGCAGATGCACCTCAAATCAGATCGGTGTATGATATGTATTCAAAGATGGCGCGGATGAGGAGAGTCAGCGAACCGAAATAAAATCTATTGTAAACTGTCCCCCGGGGGCCCACGGGAAGAAGTCCCCAATAGGATTATCCTTATATTAATACAATTGTAGAAATGGTCGCAGCTGTAACGACATTTCTGGTTTTGTGGCCTCTCCCTATTTTAAAAAGTTCCCTCTGTTCTCTTTTACCATTTTAATAAATGAGACAAACGACTGTCCAAACATTCACATAATGCTCTACGACCGCTTCTATCGAAATTAAACAATTTTGTTTACTTTTAACGTTTCGCGTGGTATTAGCGGCACAGAAATTATTATCGCGTCAAAATTGACAAAGGGAACAAACGCGTCTCTTCATTATCGAAGAGAACGGAAAACTAAACATTAGCGTTGAATATTCATAATAGGCCCCATCAACTAAATTGTTCGCAAATCCTTTGTTTTATTCAAAATGGTAATGTTTGCTTTTCACTTCAAATTATTTGATTATATTTTCGCATAGGGGTTCCATTATTGAAATAAAATCTGCTCAAAGCGTGACGTTAAATAATTTTTAATCCGTAGGTTTGAAAGTTTCAAAATCATAGAGAAGGAGGCGTCGAAATAAAGGGTAGCGAAGCGTGGATATTCCTTCGCCGCCGACCGAAAATCTACGAGTGGGCTCCTCCTCCAAAGATTACAGGAGGGAGAAGTTAAAATGAGGCATGAAAGGAGGAAGTAATGGAATTAATACATAAGAGGCGAAGGGAAAGGGGAAGAAGAGAGGGATTAATAGACATTAAGAGAGAGCGAGAAAGACGAAGCGAGCGAAATTTGCTAAGAGAGCGAGTGAGAGAGTCGAGAATTAATTGCAAGGAGAAGTTGTAAGAGGTGGTAGAATTAATGTGGGACAAGTATAATTTGTGAAGGAACGCTGTATAGCAGGAGGCCCCCTCTCTACGTCCCCCGCCTACCCTCTTTTCCAGGCCCCGCCTCGCTATAATATCCTTCTTACGCCCCCATCCGCTCAGGCCTAGAGTCTAATTGTACCGAAATGAGAAATTTCGTTTCTAAAGTTATAATTGGATGCCGCTCTGTTCTCGCACCCTCTCTCTCACTCGAGTTTCCTTAATTCCTAGACTCCTCTTCATTTACTCCCTTCAAGGATCCACCCCACCTCCCATCACAACGTTTCTTGAGGTTCCTAAAAGAAAATCTCCACACAGATTAAAAAACAAGTTCTTTCATATTTGCTTTACTTAAAAATTGAAAATCACCCTTCTGTTGTACCTTTCAAGTTCATTACACCCAGCTGAAAAGAAGGAAAGAGTAGAAAAAAAATCCCAAATATCTGGATTATCATGGCTGTGGCTTTCATAGCTCAGTTGGTAGAGCGATATGCATCTTACCCAGAGGTGATAGGTTCAGATCCCTCTGAGGACTCGACTTTTTTCTCTTCTTCTTTCCTAATTTTGAATTTCTAGTCATAAAATTGTCGCTTTTTACGTTCTTTTCTGTCTTCAGCAACCATGATTTGGGATCCCAAAAGATTAAGATTTTGAAATTGAAAAATCAGAGTTTCCTGTCCAGCCCCAGGCTCTTAACTAGCCTCCAGAGGCTGGACATGGGTCTCTTTGCATGGCTCGATGGGCTGGGTTTTCCTCCCCTAGGCTCATGAACCTCAGCCGAGTTAGGCATTCGCAATAACAGAGGATCCAAGCAGAAGCGGCAGGTCAGCGGCAGGTGTCACTCCCAACCTATGAAGGTGTTAGCGGAGTTTGCAGCATCCAGTCAGCAGACCCAGGATACGGACCTTGATCCTGTCTGAGCAGATCTGCAGTGAGGCTATGCCTTGAACCGTCAATGAACAGCTTAGCATGTCTTAGACCTCGCAGTGGAGAGAGTTTGCCTTTTAAACATCTCTCTCTTCACACTCCTATAAATGCGACGGAAGGCTCAGGGCCAATGGGGGCCTTTTCTAAAACCCGAAACCCGAAAAGGAGGATATGGGATCAGAGTGGAGAT
Source organism: Orius insidiosus (assembly GCA_014119065.1). Taxonomy (NCBI): domain Eukaryota; kingdom Metazoa; phylum Arthropoda; class Insecta; order Hemiptera; family Anthocoridae; genus Orius; species Orius insidiosus. Next base: position 192,279 of record JACGAQ010000165.1, read on the forward strand.
CTTCTGCATAACCTGACGACTTACAGGTTACAGTCCCCAGGTTAGAACCAAGCGAAATAATTCGCTCAATATCTTTTTGTTAATTTTAACGAATTTCTAAATTGTTGTGACGTCCTAAAAAGGAATGGGTCAGGTTTTTCCCTTTTTTTTTTCATGAGCTCCCCTTCTGCTTGGGTCTTCATTCTTTTAATTGCTTTTCAAATGGAAATTAATTAATGAGAACGCCAGGGGTAATAATTTTGTTTCTTTTATTACTGGGCGGGCAATTAGAGTTCTTCGGCTGGAAACTGTGTAAAAGGAGGGAGAGACTCCCGAGGCCGAAGGGAGGAAAGTCATTTGCGGGGGTCGATAACTTGGCGGAGAAATTGTGGAGAAAAGCGCCGCCGGGAATGAAAAAGCCTAAACAATATTTTTTATCGCCTTTACCACCCTGACGGAATGAACGCAATTGAAAAGCGAAATCAGACGAATCATGCGAATATCGCGGATGGTCGGATTGTAAGAGGGTCTTCCGTTTGATCGATAGATGAATTTGAGAGGGATTCGAAGGTGGGATGGTTGGGACAGATCCACGTGGGGGTGGAGGGCAGTTAACACGTGGGGGGGGGGAGGGGAAGAGCGATGGGTAGAACACTAAACCCCAAGAGTGGCCCCAATTTTTCCTTTTTATTACCCACACCCAGCGTCAATATCAAGAGAGTTTCAGGGCTTTTCCCTTCGAGAAGGGCGAAACGGTTATGGGGAAAGGGGAGGAGAAAAAAAAGTAGATCAGCCATCTTATATCTACCATCTCCTTTCTTTTTCCAACACAAAAATAAGAAAAAATTTTAAGATTTCCCTTTCTCACTAGATTTTCTTTTATTCGCAAAATTGACTCTTTTATCTTTTATAGAGTAATTTAAGCTCGCGTGACTTTAAACTCCTTTATTTTCATGCTACAACGATCCATGTAATACGTTTTAGCCTTCTTCAGCTTTATAAGATAGAATGAATATCGCTTACCTTTTCGAAACCTCTATTTTGCTTATACGTCCTTTAAGGAGTATCAACAGAGAAGTTGATACTCATTTTTGTCTCATTTGGAGTTAAAGAAATATTAATCTACCCTCAAAATGGTCGGACTGCATTTTGCCCAAAATGAGAGTCACGGGAAAGTGAGATTGTCTACAGGCAGGAAGGGGCATAGCGTCCGTAATGTACGAATCGTGCCACGTTTGTATCCTCCCTCCCTTTAGTTTCGTCTCTTCTCAAAAGATGGCGTTGGCATCACGTTTAGTGTTCCAGCATTCGGCTTCATTTCGAATCGTTCTATCGTATAGAAAATTATAAGCTAAGGCCTTAAGATCCGTGTTAAAACTGCTACTATGGAGCTGGCACCGACAGAAGAAGGACATTCCATGCCTTATATCGAAAATAAATTTTCCGAATGTAAGTAAAAAAAATGAAAGTCTTCGGTTAGCAAGGCCATACGGATGAACATATCAAATTGCTCCCTGATATCAGAAAAAAAAATGACGATTGATAACATGATAGTCTGTTTATATTAGTTCTTATGTGGATGATTGAGAATACTGCTTAAACAGCATGGTGTCATAGATTTGACTAACAAATCTTTTCTGTATAGAGAGGTGGATGTGATGGGTTAGTTTAAAAAACGATTATAGAAGTGAAGTGTTTTTTTAACCATAAAAAGAACGGTCAGTTGAGAATAAAATGGTATTGACCAGTTGTAAAAAAAGCTTCCTCATTGTCCCGAAGAGTATTTTGATAAAGAAAGGGACTGTTTGAGGGTCAAAAGGGCAGAGACCCAATGGTTAAAAAGGGTTGGAGGGGAAGGAAAAGGGGTCTTCTTCAAGTCCACACAATCAGTGATCGCGAACGTCGGGTGTTCTTCCTTGGAATGTCAAGTGTTGCCGCCTCCGGGATCGAAGAGGAGGGGAAGGAGGTCGGAATGAAGGGGAGGCGGGTAGATTTTCTGAGGACGAAAGCGGGCGGCGGGAAGAGGCGGGCTGTTCGCTCTTCCTCTCCGCCACCCCCCACTCAACCTGACCACCGTCCGGCTTCGATCGCCGCCGCCTCCACGTTACCCATAGCAACCCCTGTCATTAAACCTATCGCCTTATCATAACCGGCCATCTTTGTAGCCACCCTCTCCGCCTCACCATCTCGCTCCACTCTCGACCGGCACACACATCCACACCAACACACACACACATACCCTCCCATACGCGGAAACCGCCCTACGTCCACCCCAAACCCCATCGCCAACATCCACCGCTCATCCAGCGGCAATCAATGAAGTAGTAACCGCACTTCCCGACGAGTCTTTCCCAACATCTTTTTGTCAAGATCAACCTATTTTTACTTATACTTTCATTACGATAATGTATGGTGCAATAGATTTTTAACTTTTCCTTGTTTACGCCTTACCTGAAGGGTTGATATTTTTAAACCTAGCACATCCTTTGATAATTTGAAATCGAGAGCTCTCTAAGTGTTTTTTCTCGTACGGAATCCTTCAGTTGGAATCTGGAGCTATTGGAAAGGGGGTGGCTTTAGGGAAAGCATAACCGTTCTGAATAATAGAAATAGACTAAACGTGCAAATGGTAAAAAGTGGATTTCAATGTTCACCATTTATCAGGTGGGCATTCACGATTTTGATTCACCTCAGATGACTTCCTCCGCCTTACCAATCTTTTTCCACCCGGATCATAAATCTCGGTTCGAAGGATAAGGAAAAAAAGGCCGAGAATTTATATGGGAGTGGTGCATTTCTCCCAAAAATCTGTCATGGGAATGATCCTTTGATCGACCTAAAGAGGGGACCCATAAAAGCACGTAGGATTCCAGAGTGATTTCTATGTAAATAATATTCTTTCGTTGAGTTTTTCGGCTAAGAGGTTTTTACGAGGTACCGCGACAACCCACACTGACGATAAAATTGAAGGAATTCACAACTAAACTTTTCTATATTCGGGTATTCAATCTTCCCTAAAAAAGTTATTGTTTACCCTTCTTTTCGAAGAAGAATAGGAGATCTCGTTGGGTCCAATTGAGGATCTTTATCCTGCCACCTTAGCATTTGCTGATGCCGTTGTAGGTCCGATTATCAACAAATAGATGTTGAAAACAATTTAAATTTTCCTTTTACTAAATGTAAAAAATGGGAAAATGGAAGAAAAAGGGGTTAAGTGGATAGGTAGTGTGAAGCTGCATTAAGGTGTCCACTGAGATATCAGGCGAAGTCGGTCCAGAAGCGATTGTTCTCGGACAATGCTCTCCGACGGATATCGACCCTCAAAACTCCATTAGCACCCCCCCTCCCGCCGGTGAAGAACGGGGAAGGGTGGATTTCTCTTCTCATTTCCCCAACCCTAAAACGACACCTCGTGTATAAATACAGAGAAAAGCAAGGTCCCATTAATTACGACTCGTTGGATTAATTATGTCCCATTACTTGACCGCGGTCACCTTCTCCTTTTGTCCCCCGAAAAATATACTTCACCCCTTTTCTTCGACCCCTCTTATAAATGAACACCCCGATTGTTTCAAACCCCTTTTCAGTTTCAATGAAATTTAACTATTTCCTTTTTTTAAAAATCGGGTTTAATGTCCGAGACATAAGTTTAACCTGTTTTTTCTTCTTTTTTAATAGTTTTTAAAGTGGGGGAGGATAACAGGCGTGGTTCCCGGCTCGCTTCACGGCTTCTTCAAATAGACTCGCGGTGGTCGCCTTCTCTACCTCGAATCGAAGGGGAAAAAAACACTTGTTTCCCACTTGTCACACTTCATTATCAGACCTTTTCTCTTGGGACCGAATTCGATTAAACCGATCGATCTACTCGTCGAAAACCTGTCAAAATTTAATAGGGGCGAGAGAGTCTTTGATTACCTACCAGTCGTAGTGAAGCTTCCCTCCTACCAAATATTTCCTTAAAAAATCTGAAGCTTCGTACATCCTCGCGTAAGGAAAAAAAAATTAACCCCATAGTTTCATAAAACGAGCACATCCTCGCGAGAGGAAAAAAATTAACCTCCTTATGTCATAAAACGATCTGATCCCATTGGCTGCCTGCTTGCTTTTTCTAGTGTATGGTGAGATGCTTTATGTTGAATTTCATTGTGGTGAACTGTCAAGTTTTAACGTTTTTGTCTTTCGCCATAATCTAGCTTTATGTTCAATTGCGTTATACCAAAACGCATTATGGTATACTACAGAATTTTTATGTTCAACTACTTTAGGTTGAAATGCGTTATGTTGAACGGTGTTCTCCCGAACTGAATTCAGAAACTGACAAAAAGTTATTGCTGTCTTTTCGTTGCATCACAATAGCAAAATAGCCTTTTTGTCCATTTGAGGCGCTCCGGATACGAAGGGCGAACTCGACAATTTTAAAGTTTCGGTTTTTACGTATTTAAAGCGGAAAAAATGGCGAACTCAACATAAAAATTATATGGGTGTATTCACCAAGAGGTCTAGAATCTGAAAATGAAAAAAAACTGACGTCGAGGGTATCACAATTACTTCTTTAAGGAAGTTAAAAAATTTGTCCTATGTCGAGTTCACCCTTCGTATCCGGAGCGCCTCATTTGTAAAATGGTGAGGTCAGAACAAAATCGGAGCCGTTTAGAATCAAAATGGAAAATAATGACGGGTAGGTTATAAGAAATGAGCGGATAATCCTCGTCGTCCCCTTCGTCCGGTTTCCACGGCTTTTGTCGGTGTTAGCTCGTCCGAAAACAATGGATCTCCTCTTTTTCCCTCCTGCACTAATTCCGCCCGTTCCGGAAAATCGTTCTTTTGTTCTGTAGACGTGACGCCTTGGACTTCCTGCCTCCCCCGCGATCGTGAAGAAGGGGGGACTTTGGGAAGATCCTCGAAGACATATCTACCACCCTAAGAAAAAAAAAGGATCCTTAAAGTCGTTTTCAAAACAGATCAAAAGTTGGTAGCATTCATCATGATCGTCGAATTGAAGGGAGTTTATGTCTTGGAAGACGTAAGAAAAACGGTCGGGAAACAGGAAAATAATAGTTGTCAGTCAAGAAGAATGGGGAGCACCCCGCGCCCGATACAGTCAACCCTCCTTCCAAAGATATATATACGGGCAAAGCTTCCTTTCAGTTTTCCCAATTCAAAGATTGGCAAACCTGGATAAAGTGTTTTTCCGGATCTCAGCCAAGCAATTTATTGCATATTGAATTGCGAACGGTGTCGATATAACCTCCCCTCCCTTCCTCGGCCGTGCGCACCATAGCCAAGAAATTGTGCTCTTTGTAATTTATACTCGAAGATAAACCTTTAAATACGCCCTTTTATTTGAGGATTTATAGTTTGAAAATTTATTCTTAGACTTGAAAATTTTCCCTTTTGTGAAGGCACGATTCGGACAAAGAGACCTCTCTTAGATCTAAGTAAATATCGAAAGCGTTGCCTTCGATGTTGGTTTGACTTGGAAGGTACGCATTTGCCGAGGAAGGGGATGTTTTGTCAGCCACCAGTCTCTCACGGTGGATTACAACCCCTTCACACCCAGAAGGATTAGCAAAACCCTGTAGCGAATATTTCAAAGCTGTTATTTCAGACTGCCCCGACACATTTAGACTACACCCTTTTCCCTATTTTAGGTGGAAAAAAATAAATAAATACTCCATCTACCTAGTAAAATTCACTTTTACAAATTCACGACTTCCAGACACTTTCGTAAATCATCAAGTTTTCTCAGGGTCTGTTTGCCGGGGCGAGACGACAGATTATGTTATTTGCCAACTGTTTTCGGAGAAAAAAAAATGTCCGATTAAATAGAGCTAACAATTGAATTGACGTCGGAAACTTAGTTCCGTTTCCTTTCTTAATATTCGAGAGGTTCCAATTAGGTGGAGCGTTTAGCCGAATAGGCCTCGCGTGTTCCGATAAGCTTAACGTCTTTCGCTCCCTTATTTTCTTCTTCCCGACACCTAAAACGTTACTTTGTTTTCCTCAATTGTCGAATTTGTTCACTCACACCGTAATGATTGTTGCATTATAATTTATAACAAACAGATGTGACCATTGAGATTTTATCAAAAAATTGCCCTCTGCGTGAGCTTAAATAGTGTTAAATTACCGTAAAATCTATCTATTAAATAAATCAGTATATAAAAATTATGTTATTATCCTTGAATTTCCCTTTACTAGCTGTTTTTAACTCCGGGACAATTCATGCTGTAATTTACGCAAGATAACAGCTTTGTTCTAACAGCAGTTTGAAACTCCTGGAGCATGCGCTGAAGGATTTGGACGTCATCTTTGACGTCGTTCAAATCGTTTGTCTGTCGAATCTGAAGCCTTCTGCGCATTTTTTTTTTTTTTTTTTTTTTTTTTTTTTTTTTTTTTTGATATCCGGGGTGGTGCTAGCTTTGTAGCCCCTACGCACTTAAATCCTAAGGGATCTATTGTACTGCCCCAACTCTAGGGATCAGATTCTGGAGACTGGTAGAGTTCTCATGAACTCCATCAGTCTCCGGAAGGCAGTGCCTTTTAGGTCCGCCAGTGTGAGGAGTGGTTTGCCGAAGTGCAGGTACCTTTTCCTCGCGAGTGCTTCGCACTCGCACAGAAGGTGCTCTGTTGTCTCTGCACACTCGTCGCAGAGTCTGCACATTACTTCTGCGATGAGCCCCATGTTCCTTAGGTGATATCTGACGGGGTGGTGCCCCGTCAGGATACCTACAAGCAACCTAAGGTCTGTTCTGTTTTTCTGCGCATTCTCCAGGAGTTTCAAACTGCGAACAAAGCTGGTGTTATCTTAATTAAAGTCGATTTCCAGACTTTTGATAACCTATTTTTGCTATTAGGGTGCAACAAGGTGCCTATATGAGTTATGAGTTAATATAGCCATCGGGGTGGGAAGGCCCTTGGGGAAGGGTTGCATGCCTGCGGATTGTTATGTTGTTCGCGAGGCGTAGGGAACCCCACATTATTGAATCATACTTACCTCTGACAATATAATTTACTCCCTTTAACAAAAACCCTTTTCTTTTGTTTTAACGTGTGAGAAAGCTTTTTTTCTCTTTCATCCTTCGTTTTTAATTTTATTTTAATAAGAAAGGTAGATCACGAATGCTGAGGTTTTTTCTAAAAGCCCAGTTCTTCTCATGTTATTACTTAGGTATTTAGTCAATAATAATGAGCGGGATATTCTATTTTTCTTCTTTCAACCAAGTAAAAATAAATTCTATTTACTTAATTGAGGCGCTCCGGGTACGAAGGGCGAACTCAACAAAACGTAGTTTCGAGATATTCGCATTTTAAAGTTTTATGTTACGGGCGAACTCAACAGAAAAGTCATGCCCTGGAATGGGAAAAGGAGTGGGGGTTATGGACTAGGATGTGGAGTTCGCCCTTCGTACCCGCTCGGATATCGCTTTGCCGCATATCGGTTTTTACGTATTTTAAAGGGGAAAAAAGGGCGAACTCAACATAAAAATTGTATGGGTGTATTCACCAAGAGGTCTAGAATCTGAAAATGAAAAAAAAAATTTGACCGATGTTGAGTTCGCCCTTCGTACCCGGAGCGCCTCAATTCTTTCCATTTTGCTGCATTGCTTGGGACGTAAAAATGCCACGATGTGGAACGTAGAAATCTTCTGAAGAGTTAGGTCAAAAGGTGAAATAATAATCGGTTGAATAATCGAGTAATTGCAATATCCTGACTACAAATGGGAAATTCCAGAAAGCATAAGAACGCGAGAAATCGTGGTTTTTAGGAGAATCAAGGAGTAATGAAGACTTTAGGTTGACTGTTTTCAATGGAACGTTTGGTGGTGGCTATGCTCGTTTAGGTCGGCGATATTGCTTCTTCTTTTTAAAACTTCTTTTTAGGCCGTTTTTATTTCAATAAGAAAAAAGAAGAACGAAAAAATTTTTTTTCCTCGGCAAGGATGCAAGACTCTTCTCAAGTGCATCTGTGCCGGGAGGAACAAATTAGCTTATAAATCTGCAGTCATCTGACGTAAAAATCCGTCTGCGCATGCTCCAGGAGTTTCAAACTGATATTGGAACAAAGCTTATCTCTTTATAGAATTGTTATAAGAATAACAAACATAGAATTGTTATGTTAATTCTTATAGCTTTGTTCCAATATCAGTTTAAAACTCCTGGAGCATGCGCAGGCGGATTTTTACGTCAGATGACTTCAGATTTGATGGAAAAAGGATGTGAACGACGTCTACTTTGACGTCAAATCCGTCTGCGCATGCTCCATGAGTTTCAAACTGCCGTTGGAACAGGGCTAAATTGCTGTACTTTTAATTTTGAAGTTCATATGAGGCGCTCCGGGTACGAAGGGCGAACTCGACAAAACGTAGTTTCGAGATATTCGCATTTTAAAGTTTCGGTTTTTACGTGTTTTTGGGGAAAAAATGGCGAACTCAACATAATAATTATATGGGTCTCAACTGCAAACTGCAAAAATATCAACTGCAAAAAAGAATTATATGGGTGTATTCACCAAGAGGTCTAGAATCTGAAAATGAAAAAAAACTGGAAGACCCTTCCCCAAAAACCCGACGTCGAGGGTATCACAATAACTTCTTTAAGGAAGTTAAAAAAATTTGTCCGATGTCGAGTTCGCCCTTCGTACCCGGAGCGCCTCATATTTACTATATATTAGGTGAAGAGCAACGAACTTATAGGAATTTGCATATTTTTGTTTAGTTTTAAAAATGTTTTCTCTTTTCCGTGTTATAAAGTTTCTACCTGGATTGAAATTATTCAAAAACAAGTTGACTATTTCTGTTTTTACATGCAAGGATTGTCAAAAGGCCGAAGAAGTCCGAGAATAAAGGAAGGTCATAAATACATTAAACTCACACGTTTATTTAGGGCCACTAAACTTGACCCGTAGAAAGTGAAAAGGCAACATTCCACCAGCTTCCGCCTTTGAGACAGAAGAAAAAAAAAATTCTTAAGCCCATAAAATTCCGCTTCCTAGACCGAAGAATATAGAAAACGAAAGTGTATGGGGGGAAAATGTTTGTAAAGATTGTTTTATCCTATGGTAATAAGGGATTGTGGAATGTTTGACAGGCGTAGCTGATATCTATATCGGTGAACGTACTAAAGATCTTTTATTCGTTATTAATAACTCTCGATTCACCCCGATGGTTAATATTGTGTTACGTGCCTATGGAAAGGTTGCAAGTCATTCCGGTTATTGTGCCCGCGGCGACCGTCTCCAGACTTCGTTGTCATAACTTGACAATAAACCTGAACTAAACCACCTTTTGTGCATCCATTGTTCCTCCGAAAGAGATACGGCCTCTTTTTCGTTTTTTTCGTTTTTATTGGAAAGTTAGGCTATACTGCTCAAGAGTCTATCTTTCTAATCCTCATCGTCCAGATTTGGCATAATGGGAAGACTTCCTGAGTCTTGTGTCTAGACTATGGACAGTGGTAGCAAGAATAAAAATCCTTCTTCGGTGGGTCTAAGTTTCTTTCCAATAAGGCTGGATATTGTTTTATGAAGGGTCGATTATATTGATGCGGGGACTGTAAAGGATTACGATTTATGGGAACCGAGGAAAGTACGAATCCATTTTCGGCTCTCGCAACCTCATATCCATCCGGAGGCACTTGTCTCTAATCCCGGGGTCGCTATGAGATAAGCCCTGCGTTGTCAGCCAAAACATATTTCAGAGGGGTTCGTAGGGAGCACCCTCCGGGAAAGAAGATAGGATCAGAAAACGCAATCCCCGTGGCCATTTTTATGCATGCCGCCCCCACTGGAAAAACTCCCCGTTATGTTTTTAAAGCCCCTCGGCAGTTTTGCATATCAGATTTTCCCACCCTCCGCTGCCCCAGGAACTAGAGTTGCCATGAACACCTTATCGCCGAAACGCGGATTACACGCACCCTTCTATTAATATCTCACTGATATCCTTTGACTTACAACCCCCCACACACAAAACTCCCGGTGGTTGAATTGCCCTAAAGCACGCGCTTTGAAGTGATATTTAGGCCGTTTTCATCTCATTATCTTCACACCCGCCTTTTTCACTTAAAACACGCACTACTTAAAAAAGGCACGCTTAAACGAGTCAATTCAAACAAAACAGAAACATATCAGCTTTGTTCCAACCGCAGTTTGAAACTCCTGGAGCATGCGCAGAAGGACGTCGTTCAAACTGCGGTTTGAATAAAGCTAATATTTTCAATTTTGACTAGAAATTTTCACTGTTCTCGAGGGTTAAGTAAGAGTCGTTGCGAAGCAGTGGCGTCTTCTGGATTCCATCGAGACCATTCCGTCCATTTCTGAGGTCCCATAAAGTCATTTAAAGGCTGGAATTCGAGTCTTGGCTTATGAGTGGTGGTTCTCCTTTTTCTGCTTGCGAATATGCGAAAGGGGAGGAAGAGGAGAGGAGAACCGGTGAGAAGGATAATGGACGATGAGACTACTTGGAAATCAATTACAGAGCGGCTAATGACGACCTGAACAGCTTCCCCTCTTCCTTTTAACCACACACGCGGTGAAATCTCAATAACACTAACAGCCATGACGTTTTTATAGAAATGTCACCGCTTATTTGAAAAATCCTCGACGAAATCCTTCCAGACAAATGCGACATTATTAAGAAGCATCTTTAGAAACGTTGCCCCCTGATACTCAAGGTTTACAAGTTGAATATTATAAACTTGTCAGAAAGTTTAGTTTTAGATGTTGGTATATAAAAGGCGTTTACTTCAACGAAACCCCCTTTTCCTCATGGATATACAATAAAAACTGCCCTAAAACGGGGAACAAGAGTGTCGTTCAAATGCAAATAGCTTTAGAAAACGTGGCGCTCGAAATAAGAAGAAAAAAGGAGAGAGAGAAGGAAAAAAAGGCTTCGCTATGAACTTTCATTAAAATATAAACAGAGAAGAGAGAGGTCTACTTCAGAAAAGACAATAGGTGGATATTAAAGCTTAGGGGGTATGTCGTAAAGGGAACTGCACTTAATAATGCATGCAGTTTGCCTCTCTATAATGGCGTATGTTGTCTTAGAGAGACTTTTTTTTAAGGGAGGAAACCACCCCCTTTTTCTGGTTCCTTACGAGTTTATTGGTTTTCATTTCTTTTTATATTGGAAGCATAAAGTTTTCCTTCCCTTCCACTTTAAATATATATGCAAATATTACACCCTCCCTAACCCCACTGAGTTAACGTCCTGGGGCTAACTGGATTGAATATTTATACGTTGCCCGCAAGCTTTTAATTTTCCTTCCTTTCCTTTGAGTTAATTTACAAGAATCCTGCTCAAAAAAACACAATACTGTTCAACCTTCCCCAGAATTCTTTTTTTTCTTCCCCTTCCTTATCACGTTTTTTTTGTTCAGGGAAAAAGCTTCCTTTTCTTATAAATGTTCAACCTAAATGCTTTCATCTTATAGAATACATTACATATGATAATGTAATGGCTCCAACTCTAAAAGGGGAAAATAGCGAATTGATGAAAAATATGCTATACACGGTGTCCGGAAACACATGGCACATGTCTGGGAGAGCGTTAAAAAGCGGTTTTATGAAAAAAAAAAAGTTAAACGTAAACCCCCCCGTAGTGTAGTTTAAAATGTGTTTGGATATACAGGGGGCCCCCAACAGAACAAATGAGGCGCTCCGGGTACGAAGGGCGAACTCGACAAAACGTAGTTGTTTCGGTTTTTACGTATTTAAAGGGGAAAAAATGGCGAACTCAACATAAAAATTATATGGGTGTATTGACCAAGAGGTCTAGAATATGAAAATGAAAAAAAACTGGAGGACCCATCCCCAAAAACCCGACGTCGAGGGTATCACAATAACTTCTTTAAGGAAGTTAAAAAAATTTGTCCGATGGTCGAGTTCGCCCTTCGTACCCGGAGCGCCTCAAATGAGAACCCCTATTTTTTATTTCAGCTTTGTAATCTACGCAAAATTTCAAATTGATTTGACTATTCATATGACCATTTTTGACAGCGTTAAAAAATGTCAAGTTTTCGCGTTTTTCGCGCTATAATCCGTTAAAATTGACCAAAAAGACTAATTTTTTATTTCCACTTCTTTTTGTCCGGTGTTTCCAACTATCACCAATTTAAGCATCTTCGCATTCTGCATCACGAGATGTCGTCGCTTACGGCCTTTTTTCAAGTTGGAACCCAAATTTGAAAATGAATTTTTCTTTTTGATGCACTACTACAAAAGATGCTGTAGCTCTTTCAAAAATTATGGTCCGAAAGAAAATTTTCTTTTAAAAACCGCTAATTTTCATTTTATCGCTTATTTTCATTGAGTGAAGAATTGCCAAAAAGAACCTTCAAACGAGCTACGCGAGAGGAAAAAAAAAATTAACTTCTCAGGTTTAATCGCAGCAGCTCGAGTAAGGTCTTTCCAGTCTTTTCCCAATGACCTTGAGAACTTTCAGCCAGATTGGCAAAGAATTTAAAAGCGGGAAGGAATATCATCTCGTACTTCGAAATGCTTTCGGTTTGCTCTCTGGGCTTAAAAAAGTTTGTTTCAAGAGTTAAATAAAATTCGGCTTCATTCCCATTAAAAACAAAATAGGCGAAGAATATGCAGTTTAAATTCACCTCGGTTCCCTAATATAATACTTTAGAGGATCGGGCACCATTACTGTAAACTCTAATTCCTACTAATTTCTAGACTCATTTTCTAAAGTGTCCTCCGAGGATAATGTCGGGTCCCTCGTTGTTATTATGAACGTGATCCGAATCCACGGAAGCTTTTTTATTGCAATGAACGCTCCTTTAACACGTAAACTGTTGATAACGCCTCCGAGCGCCTTCCAACAACCCTCTTCACCCTCAAAAATAGGCTCCCACAATTATCCAAAGGGGCTTGAATCTTTACGACTCTTTATATTAGAATAATCTTTAAATTTCAGGCCCGGAATTAAACTCCTCTATGAGAGAGGAATGCTAATAGGTTTGTTCCAATCGCAGTTTGAAACCGTTTCTAATCTTCTGGAGAATGCGCAGAAGGATTCGTTCGTCAAATTTGACGTCAGATGACTTCTGATTCGAACGACGGTCCATATCCATCTGCGCATGCTCCATGAGTTTCAAATTGCGGTTGGAACAAAGCTAATAAGTTTCGATTTTTGGAAATTCCATGTGTTCTTTTTACGGCGTGATCGGAAGCCGGGTGAAAAAGTGAAATTCGTGTCACGACCAATTATACACAATTCTCGGTTTTCCAATATAAATCGTCGGTAGATAAGGCAGGTTGTTTATTTGAATTTTACACAATTCCAATGATAATACATTAGCGACACTTTACAGTCGATCGAACAAATGGGATAGAGGACGGTTATGGTCTGGAGGGGGCTTATATAAATGCATTTAAACGGGAGCTCTGATCAGATATGGCGTGCGTCTCTGTACATACAAAGACTTTCAAAGTGTAAAATAGTGTTGGAGGAATGCAGTTTATGCGTGGGTCGGAGGGGGTGGCGCGGGGGAGCCCCCGGTTAGTGCATTATGTGTTAAACAGGATATGAGCTAACCTCATAGGAGATGGAGGAATATTTCTAGGGTGCTTAGCATTAAATACTTTTATTATTCAATGCAGACCTTCAAAAGTTTGTCGTAGGTCGTAAATTGGGTTAGGCGGTATTCGAGTAGTTTACCGGGGGTTAGCGTGCTCATCTCATGGGAACTAAAGAGGATTGAGTCCCCGGAGGCTCACCATGTAAATTCATCGGATATCACGGGATGGACACTCCCCACCCCCTTCATCTCCATCAACCCAATTACCCTTTGCCCGGCTCCACCTGCTCTACTAATGTACTTAACTATTCTCTATACCAAAACCGGGATAATCTAGATTCAAATAGAAAACGAATCTCATTTAAAATTTTTCCAAAAGTAGGAAGATTTTTTCAAAAGTCTGATCACTTTGAATTGACAATTGAATAATTTGAGATAAGACAAAGAGGCGAATTGGCAAAGGGATCAGATCCCGGAGATGTCAGTTCTTGATAGGGGACAGAAGAAAACAAGACCTCGTGACCAATTAAACGAATACAACAGAGCGTCACTGAAGTCCCTCCCTTTCGTGGCTACACGATTTCCTTGTCAACGTCACCTATGAAAACAAGAGTAGGAGAGAGAATAAAAAAACTTACAATTTCACGTTAAAAACCCGACATAATTAATGCAAACTCTATAATCGTCTTTCTTTATTTATTAACCGCCTCTGGCTTCGTTTTTCCTCTTGAGTTTATTCATAGCTTTTTTTCTTTCTTTTTCCCCTGTAATGAGAAACTGTAAAAATGGACATTTGAAGGAGGGACTTTTCTTGACATGAATTTACATGATATTCTCTCTCTGGGACTGGAATTACCGTTTCCAGATGTCGGAGGCGGTTAAATTGCATAAAAAAAGCGAACTTCTTTTTTTCTCTCTTTTTCCCCCCGCCTTTCGGGCTCGCTCATTTTTCCCGCCTCTCTCTCTTTTTACATAATAATGCGTTTCATGCTCCCTTTTTATCGATTCTACAAAAACAACTCTAATTCCGGTTCTCGAGTTCGGGAAATTTAAAATTTAAAACGTTCCCTCCCCTTAAGCCTGAAAATGAGAGAAATTTTTTTTTTTACGGGTCTTCATAGCTGTTCGGGAATTTTAATAGCTTTGTTCCAATAGTAGTTTAAAACTTCTGGAGCGCAGAAGGATTTGGACGTCTAATTTGACGTCAATGACTTCAGATTTATCAGACGATTGATGTCCAAATCCTTCTGCGCATGCTCCAGGTGTTTCAAAACAGTTTCAAACTGCGGTTGGAACAAAGCTATTTATTTCCGTTTTTAACGTGAAGTTTACGTTTCACGGCTCGGAGCACAGTGGACCTCGAGAGTTTTGTGGCCACTGCGCTTGAGATGAAGGGCGATATAGATTTTCGAGAAATAGCTTGTGGGAAAAATAGAAAAGAAAGAGTGAAAGAGAATAAAAAAACTTTCTTCGGTGGGGACTGAAAAAGCTTTGTCCAAGATGGAGTAAACGGGGGGTGTGGCCGAAGTCTGGGGGTGGACGAGGGTAATACGGTTTTATAGCCTAGAGGGTCGCCAATAACAGGTTATAGGGAATCAAGGTGTAATGCCCTTGCGCTCTTCCCACCCTCAATAATCCACCCTCAACCCCTTTTCCTCGTAATGTTAAGTTTTAATTTAAAAAAAAGGAAGAATAAAATTCTAAAAAAGGGCAGTCCGGGAAAGGCTCAGCTGGAAATTTCGTGGGTGTCCGGTCTTATTTCATGTTAAGTGGTCGAAGAGAGGAAGCACATGTGGCCTCGTGTCTGAAGATCAATACATGGGGGGACGGGGGGCAGTTGTGGGGTGGGAGCGTCTTGGTAACCAACCGCTGACCATCACCTACTCGATATCTGACACTCCCCTCGGGATCTACCCCCCCCCCCTCCCCACCAACCGCAGCAAAATTTTTTTTATCGCTATAGCACCTTCCAGCTCCGTAGTAAATTTATGTTTCATCAACCCCCCAAAATCTTGACTTTTATCTTAAAAATTATGTAAATATTTATACTGTTCATATCTTTCAAAAAGTTGAGCAGTCTGCAGAGTATGAAGCCACCCCTGGTTGCCCATCAGCACAGCATTGTTCCAACCCCAGTTTGAAACTCCTGGAGCATGCGCTGAAGGATTAGACGTCGTTCAAATCGTTTGTCCGTCAAATCTGAAGTAGACGTGCAAATCCTTCTGCGCATGCTTCAGGAGTTTCAAACTCCGGTATGAACAAAGGTAATATATCTTCCTTCGAATGTTTTTAAGTGTTTTAACGATCTTCAGCCTCTGAGGTAGTAAAGATAAAAAAAATCATTTAAATAATTACTGAGCACATCCAATATGAAGAGCATTACCAGGGGACGCGTGTGTAAACGGTAATCTGTAAAATTAGAAAGGGAAATCAGACAAATTACTAGTCATGTAAGTAGCGTCTGTCGGATCTTGTGAGGTTACTTATAAAAGCTGACTCGTTTTTAACGAAAAGTTTAAGAAAGCCTGTAAGGTGCCATACTAAAAGGTATCATAGATATGACAGGCTTCTTTGCCATATCCGTACGACTGCCTCGATACGACTTTTTGCTGAAAATTATCGAGGCGAATATTAGCTTTGTTCCAACCGCAGTTTGAAACTGGTTCGAAACTCCTGAAGCATGCGCAGCAGGATTTGGACTGCAGGAAATCATTCTGCGCATGCTCCAGGAGTGTCAAACTGCGGTTACAACAAAGCTATTAACAGCAGCGAGGGTTTACGCTTAGCCTAAATATAGCTGAAGATACCGTCATAATAAATCAAATAAGGGGTGAATGCTGGGGGATGATTGAAGATATTAGCAAAATCGTGTCATAACATGTGTAAACACCCTCATCCCTTATCTCAGTGATAGTTTAACGGGCGTATGATGTATTAAGGACGGGAAGCCGGATGGTCTTTCGTCGGGAGGGGATTTACTCCCTTCGCATCGGGGTCCTACCCCCATAACTTTCCGCAATGAAAAGATGAGGGTGTAAAACATGGTGAAGATTTCTCATCCTTTTGTACTCGGACACGCTCCGTCAAACGCCCGCCAAACGTCCGACAAACGCCTCTTTATTGTTCGATCATACCCTATAAATTGGAGGAAGAAAACATATAAAAATTGTTCGATTTTCGACGATAAAGAGAGACATAAAAATATCAGAGAGGTCATTATTATTGAAAATGCTGGGAAAGAGGGGGGAGTTTCTGGCAATAATTGGATTCCGATTTCCTCGGGAATGTTTGCGGATTGAGCTCTTGTTAAATTATGGAATGTAATCAGAGTGCGGTCGGCTTTGACGTAGGCATTAGGGGTTTGAGTCGTGTCTCTCTCGCACTGGGAGCTCTCTCGCTCTCGCTCTCTGATCAATCTGTTTCTGTTTTCATTACGGTTTATACGCTATTGATTTTAACGAGCTGATTGTTATCGGAATCGCCTCAGACGGAATGCCATTAACTCCCAGCCCACATTTACAAAACCCTTTCATGTCTTCGAAATCAGTTTTCCGCACAAATCAAAATCCATTCTATTAATTTATTAAAACACCATTCCCTCAATTCCACCATCATCGGAATTCTTGATTTTATCCAATTTTATTGATTTATCTTACTCCTGGTTTTTCATTTAAGTAAAAATCATTCAAAACAAGAAAAAGATAGTCTTTCACTTGCACTACAAGGCTCAAAATACGATGCTAAGTACTAGTTTGAAGAGCTTCCACTAGAAACTTCCTTAAAGAGAAGGAACAACATAATAGGGGGAAGTATAACGGAGGAGAAGTTTAGGGAGGGGAAGTTTAGGGAGGGGAAGTTTAGGGAGAGGAAGTATAAAGGAGGGGAAGTTCAAGGTGGGGGAAGTATACGGATGGGGAAGTACAAAAGGAGGGGAAGAATAATTTCAAGCATTTTGACAAATTTTTCTTTTTTTAAAAATTTTTAAGTTTTTTTTTTGTTTTAAAGTTTCTCTCGATTTTTGTGATTTTTTAAAATTTGCAGCTGTCTTTTTTTTTCGATAAAATTTTCTAACTTTGATTTTTTTTAACCAATGTAGATAGAAAATTCTTTAAAAAATATAAGGAGTATTTTGGCGAAAATCGGACCGCGTAGCAGTTTTTAAAATTTCAAACAGACATATCTACGCGATTTTTTCGAAATTCCAAAATCACCCTCGTTAGTTTTTTGTTCACCGACTAAGGAAGGTTGTGTGATTTGGTGAAAATCGGTTGAAAACTGGGGCCTTTAAGAATTCCGGAAAAAATGCTACGGCCGGCTGGTACCAGGGACAAAGTTGAGATCGGTAAAGATCAAAATTCGATTTGACCCTCCAGGGTCTAAAAGACCCTTCCCCAATACGTGGAGGGTATCACAATAACTTCTTTAAGGATGTTAAAAGTATAGGGACATCGAAAACGGAACAAACTGAAAAGTGGCCCAAAATTCCGAAAAATCGTCCAATAACGGAAAGGAGGAGTTAAGCAAAAAGCCGAGAAAAATGAGCGAAAACTGGGTTTTTCGGGCGAAAAACATGGACGTAAAAGGGAGTTTAATGTCCTTAGCCCTGAAAGAGATGAGTAGGACGCTGCCGCAAGTAGGGCCTGCCGGCTTTTCAAAAATCTTACAGCATAGTCTTTATTAATCTTTTTATCAGTGGTCGGTATGCCGTCTTTTTCATCAGGCCACCTTTCAGACAATTTTTTTTGTTCTCCATTAATGGTTTGCTGTAGGATTCAACATTGGACTTAATTTGTCTCCTTTTGTTTTCTTACAGCTTATGATAATCTTCTCATTTCCACTCCCCTTTTTTTTCTTTCACCCTCCTGGAGTATAAATTGCGAGCAGCCCCCTTCCTTATCAACGCCATTTCCGTCAGAACTGCAACACAATCAGATTATTACTCGTAATACTCGAGGAAAAGTATTAGGTATTCAAATTCCATTAGTCAAACAGTTTTTTATTCTCTTCTCCCTTCCGATCCTTGAAAAGAATCCATTCCATTACTCAGAATTTTTAAAAGAGAGAAAAAGAAAATCGTCCATTGAATGGATTTTTAAAAGAAGTTCCATTTTATCATCCGACCACATATTTAGGGTACAATAGATTTTTTCTTCGAATTTAGCTTTAGAATGAATATGTCTCTTCTATTCCTTTCCTCAAAAATTAACGTCTTACTCGTTTCAATATTCAGTGGAATCGTGAAGTCTTCGGTTGAGTTGGGCCCACACGCGGGTCCCGCATATACGCCGATATTAAAACGGTGAATTGGCTAATATATCTCGGCCGGGTATAAAGCAGCCATAAAGCAACCCCCTTCACCACCCTTCCATCCTTCACCGACTGGTAACGCTCCGCCTTGGGTCTTCATTAATATGGATAGAGAAGCGCGAGTTTTATGGGCGTAGCCATCTTTGAACAGGGTGCTTCATAACTGAGTCATCCCTTTCGTCTTCTCCATCCCAAAACGCCTTCTAACCTTTTAAATTAATTTATTAAGGCGCCAGCGAGCTTAATACAAAAAACACAATAAAATAAGATTTCTTAAATTTAATGCTCAAACGTTGATACTAAAATCTTGGAATGTCGCTCAATTTTTAACTTCCATAAAGAAGTTATTGTGATACCCTCCACGTCGGGTTTTTGGGGAAGGGTCTTCCAGACCCCGGAGGGTCAAATCGAATATTGATCTTTACCAATCTCAACTTTGTCCATGGTTCCGGCCGGCCGTAGCATTTCTCCGGAACACTTTACGGCCACAGTTTTCATCCGATTTTCACCAAATTTTCACACAAATTCTTTAGCCGGTAAACAAGAATGTAACGAGGGCGATTTTGAATTTCGAAAAAAATTTTGAATTTTAAAAACTGCGCTGCGGCCGAACCGTTGGTCCGATTTTCACCAAATTTTCTGCAAATACTCCTTATATTTTTTGCGAATTTGCGGTGAAATAAAAACAAGATTTTATTTTTGTTTTTTAGTAGGGAGAAATTCGATACTTCCACCCTTTGCGAGAGAGGCATCCCATGGGCAGAATTCCCATTATTTCTACCTCGATGCTTGGAAAAATTTTTGGTAAAAAAAAATTAAAACCGGCAAATTTTTCAAAAACAAAACAAAAAAATTGAAAAATAACTTTGAAAAATTTTTGAAAAAAGAAAATTTTGTCTAAGTGCTTGAAATTATTCTTCCTCTATTTTGTACTTCCCCATCCTTTATACTTCCCTTCCCAAAACTTCTCCTTCGTTATACTTCCCCTCCTTAATACTTCCACCTTTCAACCGTACACCCCCTGACTGCTGTCTTTCTACCTGAAGAAAAGATGAAGGGAAAAAAAATTAGATCGACATAGTGAGCATAGAAAGCAATAAAAAATTTAGATCCGCTAGAAAAGAAGGTTGTTTCAATTTGCCCAAATTGAAAAACGATCGGAACTATAAAGGACCACTGTTTTCCCTCAATAGTTTGATAGTACATAAACAGCGAGGGACGAAGGCGTGGGCGAGGGGAGGAGTTGCTTGCAAGTTTAATGCTCCGCACAAATTACTCGGAGGACATGGAAATTGCGAGGGATATTGTTAACCGCCACTATTGACATATTCAAATCCCCCTTTCTCATGCATATAGGCCGAAGAGAACATCCACCGGTCTACATTATTTAATACTCCCAACTACACTCTCATCTGCAAGGGAAATCTAACTTAATAATTCAATTGGTTTTCCGTACGCGATATTGGGCGCTTTACGTCTCCCGGCCCCCATTCTAACAATTTTCAACCCTCCGAGACAAAAAGACCAGCAAAGAAATCAGTGGAAACTTCGTGGATCAGTGGTCAACTTCTTTGATTCTCACCGTGTTAATCCGAGGTTGAAATCTCAGAAATCCTTCCTTGCGATGCCGTTTCTCTTTGATTGCTTATTAGTTTTATATAATTATAAGAAAGGGTCCTGCACCACACTTGAGAACATTAATGAAAAGGTAGTTTCTTAAAATTATCTAATGAGGAAATTTAATAATAGAATTTAGATATTTGCCAAAAGTCTTTATCAGAAGATGACTGATTTTCATATTTAAAAAGAGTGAAAGGTCATTTTTACATTTATCTAACGAGGAAAACTGTTGAAAAAATTCTCTTATTATACTGGGTATGATTAGTTGTCCTTTCCCAAACGGTCATTGACATCTCAAATTCAGTTTTCATGCCTCTCATCTTTTATTTTGCACTTCTGCAACTTCTTAAGGATTCTCAAGAGTTTCGTCCTTCAACTTCTTAAAGAATGCGGTAGGTGATCTTATGTTTTTATTTTTTATTGTTCACACGTGATTCACACGTTATTCATTTACTCTTCAAATAGTCCAAAAGTCATTCCTATCTTGAGTTTACCCCAATTTTTTTTTTAACTAGGACAAAAAAAAATTGGAGGTAGGAGGATAAAAATTTCATAACCGGAAGATCTTTGTCAATAAAAAATGCTCTATCCACTCAAATATTAATATTTACTGCATAGATACTAAAAAATTGGATAAAGGTCAAAAAATGAAGCGTAATTGAAATATTAGCTTTGTTCTAACAGCAGTTTGAAACTCCTGGAGCATGCGCAGAAGGATTTGCACATCAAATTTGACGGACAAACGATTTGAACGACTTCTAATTTGACGTCAAATCCTTCTGCGCGTGCTCCAGGAGTTTCAAACTGCGGTTGGAACAAAGCTATAAAGGAAATTAAAAGGGCATAAGATAGATAAGAAATTAAAGATTTGGAACAAAATGCTTTTTAAGTTTGCGCCTTCAGACAAAATGTTCTTCCGAAATGGGTGGCGGCTTAGCTGTAACTTTTTGATACCATTGGTTATTCACAGGGGGAAAAAACAATATCGCTGTCTTCTTTTTTTTTGCCATCTCTAATAGCCCTAAGCTTTCATGAGTTAAGCCCTAAGCTTTCATGAGTTATTTCTTATAATCTGAGTGGTAAACACATATTTTTTCGCGCTTGTTGACGGATGTTATCGGGATATTCATAACTAATCAAGTCAGAATATGAGTCAGCTAATGGGCGTATGATTGAGGGTGGACGTCGAAGCGATTTACCCTCTTTTGCAAGCCCGGACACCCCCATCTGAAGGCGCATTATCATTTTAATTCGCCCCCGGGATTATTCCTGTCTTTTCACGCCTTAACAAAAGAAAAAGAAAATCCGATTATAACGCAGGGAGGTTTTTTTAATAACATCCTGGATGAACAAAAAGACTTTTTTTATAAGTTCTTAAAGAAGTTTAGGTGATTTACAATTAAATATATCAGAGTCGTTAATTTCAATCCTCCCCTGTTTTCTGGGTATTCTCCGATTCATCCTCGGGGCGTCTTTTTTCAGAGTTTTTGTCGCCCGCTTCCAATTGGAAAGAGGAAATTGAAATTGATGGGGGTTTTTCGATTCTGTTTGTTCATCGTACGGTAATAACAATTAAATTAATTTGTTGACGAATGGTTTACGGCTTAGACGGGAGTGGGGGTGACAACCCAGCCGAATCTGTAAAATTCGTTTTAGACACCCCGCCCGCGGCGCTACTCATTCCTGCTCCTGACGTTTACCAATTTCGAGAACGGGAATTTTATTTCAAAAGTTTACGCTACCCTTTTCAATCAATTTGGGCGAAAAAGCTGATGTATGTTAATCACAGAAAGAAATATCCGCACCGACCTTCGTAGGTGGGTTGTCATCTTGGTTCACCTATGAGGTCAAAAAACAAGCTAATAACTTTGTTCCAAACACATTTTGAAACTCCTGGAGTAGAAGCATTTGGATGTCAAATTTGGCGTTTGATGACTTCAGAATGGACGCACAAATCGTTCTGCGCATGCTCCAGGAGTTTTAAACTGTGGTTGGAACAAAGCTATTATAATAAATTTGGTTTATCGTTTTAAAGTAAAGGAATTGAGGGTTAAATTAGTGAGGGGTGTTGACCATTAGTGAATAAAATAGTTAAGAGGGTGATGGGGCATCTGCCCAGTTACTCAAGGATAAATCTGTTGAACGAGTTTCAAGAGATAGAGGAAGGATCGAATTTGGTGGCGATTGGTAGGTTGATGAGAGGGTGGGTGAAGCACTTGAGATATGAGGCAACATAGATTGATGCCCGACGGGCCTCATAATCACTTAATGTATTGACAAAAGAGTGAGTCAATGAGTCTCCCCAGGGGAAAGGAGTCCACGGGTGTGAAATATTTCATTACTCTGTCAATCCACTTCTCGCCCTCCCCGAAAGTAGGGGTCGACAAAAAATGTAGATTCAATCAGAGTTATGCAGTTGGGGTCCATATGGTTGTCATCACACACCACCCCATTCAACAATCCGATACGCAGACTTATACTAATGGAATAATCTTTATTGGCATATGTCCTTCAGTCATTTCAACAGGAGAATCTCCAACAAAGTCTGTCGAAAAATACCCTTTTGGTTGTTTTCCACGGTCTTTCTTTAAATACCCTATTTGGATTTTCTCGATTTTTTTTCTCTAAAATAATTGCTTCGTTCCAACCGCAGTTTGAAACTTCTGGAGCATGCGCAAAAGGATTCGGATGTCAACTTTGACGTCGTTCAAATTGTCCGTCAAATCTGGAGTCATATGAAGTCAAATTAGACGTGCAAATCCTTCTGCGCATGCTCCACAAGTTATAAACCAGTTTCAAACTGCGTTTGGAACAAAGGTAATCTTTTTGCCGCGTTTTTCGTCCAAGACCTACCTACTGCCTTGAAGGAGCTACTCCAGATAGCTACTAGGGCCATTGTTTTCGGAATTAGGGCTTCAGGATTATTCAAGATGCCCCATTTTTGTCAGATCACCACTGTTTACCTTTTTTTTAAAACGTAAAATAAAAAAATGTTTGCTTTTTATAATCTTTTCTATTGACATAATATCATTTTTTTTGTGGTCTCAGTATGAGAATAATTTTTATCAGTAGAACTTTTAATATTTGTTTCTCCTATCTTGTTATTAGAAAAGTTTTTCTTCAGTTTCTGTTAAAAATGAAAGAAGAAAAATGTCTTGAAAAAAAAGTAGGTTTTTTTTAAAAACAGGTGCAATCTGGTTAAAAAAGAAGGGGAGCAGATGTCGCATTTTAATTCGGTAGTTAACCGATTTGACCATAAACATCCCCCTTTTTTCCAACCCCTTTCACCATTTTAATGATTCGACTCGCACAAACTGATGACGTCTTCATTTTAACGCAGCTGTCAAAAAGGAGATTATAGGTCTGACGATATTTTGCAAGGTTCAGAGACCTCTTTTTAAAAGTTCGAACGTTTAAATGCGTCTCTGGTTTTGGACGCGATGGCACGGACAGTCCCACGTGCATCAGGATGCGGCCGGTGTCCACTTTTGCTATTTGATACCCCGTTGTCGCCTCCGAAGGACATCCAGAGGTCGATTCAGCTCCTGTTTATTGAGCACAAACGTGTCTCGATTAGATTAACTCATGACAAAAATTATGTTCTTCAAATCCTTTCTATTGGATTTCTTGTAACCTTTTTTTTTCTATTAAGGTTAAAGAAATTAAGAGACTTCCGTTATCGTATTTTATGCGGTTGGAAAGTTGTCATGTCGCGGATATGAGAAGAGTCTCATTTCTCATTATATATGTTATAAGTCGATAACGTCTCCAGGATTCCAGGAGAGAGAGAAAAAAAATATTAAAAAACCGGAGCTAACATAACCATATGGAGTGAGATAAAAGTCACGTTTAGAAGCGTGCCAACGCGTAAATAAGTAAAGAAAGCTTTGTTATTTATTACCAGTCCAATAACCATAACTGTACAAGTCCGCAATTGAAATAGCCTTAATTAGCCATTTGTGACCCAGTTTGGAATTATGACTTAAAAGAGGGTGGCGCTTTTTCCGAAACTTTTCCTTTTTCTTCTAACTTGGACAAGTTGAAGAAGACACGATCTTATTAAGGGATAATTATTTTTACATTTTACCGCCCCGGGAGGCCTTTTGAATTTCTAAAACCGGTCTTTGAGTAAAAAGTTAAAAATCAATAAAGATTCTTGAGGTGGTCTGCCCATAAGGTTTACGGCTCCTTCTTCCCATTCGGCGATGTTAATCGCTTTCCAAGAATTATGTAAGGGACCCCCTTCCCTACCTTTCCTTCCATTATGAAGACGACCTTTTTCATCGCCGTTTAACACCGTGTTTTTCGCGCCTTTCTCCCACCACCCATCATCCGAAATCATCTAAACTTTTGAGCAAAAGCAAAAATACTACAGCTGGCCCATATAAGGAGGATTTGGTGAACATCGGACCAATGTCCGTGAAGTGTTCCTGAAAAATGCAACGTTGGCATAAAAGTCAACCTCATAATTGGTAAAATGATCAATGTATGCGGTGTGCATAACTTTAGCTACACTAGACGCAGCGTTCCACGCCCCCAAGCAAAACCCAACTGATTAGATTGTTTCATTCAATGTTGACCTGATCCTGAATGGATGCAGGCTTCGCCTTATCATTTGAAAAAGGTCAACGTTTCTGGCTATCATTAGCATCAGCCCAAAAAACATAGAGAATCGATTGATAATCGGACGTGTTCCCATTTCCCTGGGCATCAGTCTTGCAGCTCTCTTCATCAATTGCTTTGTTCCAACTGCAGTTTTGCACGTCTAATTTGACGTCATATGACTTCAGATTTGATGCACAGACGATTTTAACGACGTCAAATTTGACGTCCAAATTCTTCTGCGCGTGCTCCAGGAGTTTCAAACTGCTGCAATGCAAATATTATTTAATTTTTGTTGGTAAAAGTTTACTTTTTTTCTTCACTTATTGTGCTATTTTAAAGCGAAATAGGTTCTATTTTTAGGAATCAAACAAAACTGGGTATCACGCGATTTGTATGTCGTTTATAAATTGAAGATCTGGTCATACGTCTTTCGCAGAATGACAAAAGATAAGAAAAACGCTAGAAAGGGGGGGGGGGAGTGGGAGGGAGTGATCAAAATCTCGGACCACACAATGCGGTGCTTTTGAGATGGAAGGCAATTAACGGGCGAGGAACGCGGGACGATTGAAAAACTATGGGGACGTCATGTCGACATGTCCTCCGCCTCGAAAACTCCTACTCCGAAACCATTTACTCCTCGATTCTAATAACTCATTCAGTTCAATTAATATGTCGTTAACCGCACGGTAATTGCGGCGACGTCTTGCCCAAGGGAGTGCTAGAATATCAGGCGATCCTTGTGTCAACATGACAATCCCCGCCCCCCTATCCACTCCAGAATTCCGTACCTTCATTTCACTTTCAAAATGTCAACTTTTTCAAATATTTTCCTTATATCGTCCCAAATTAAATTTCAATTATCTTTTTCATATTTATGTTTCGCCCTATGTTAATTATTGGATAAAGAGACATTGATTTAGATTCGTGGTTAATTACGTTATTTAAATGGAAAAGCGCTTTTATTATGTATCCGCCCTTTTGCCACCCCGACGATTAATGCATTCTGATTGCTAGGACTCGTGCGTAATTAAATGGGAAAAACTCTTAAATATTTTATAATTCGATGGATTTGCGACTAACCAACACATTGTAAAACGAGAGTTTTCGACGACTAATCGCGGGCTCCTTTTAGACCGAGCGCTGTCCGCTAAAGAACGGCCAAGCGAATCGGTGGTTAACACAGAAGATAGTCGACCGATGATTGATTGACTTCTCCAATCATGTTTCGGTGTCCCCGTCTACTAACTCATGTGGTTGAGACAATAGTGTAGTGAGCAAATATGAGGCGCTCCGGGTACGAAGGGCGAACTCGACATCGGACAAATTTTTTTAACTTCCTTAAAGAAGTTATTGTGATACCCTCGACTCGGGTTTTTGGGGAAGGGTCCTCCAGTTTTTTTCATTTTCAGATTCTAGACCTCTTGGTGAATACACCCATATAATTTTTATGTTGAGTTCGCCATTTTTTCCCCTTTAAATACGTAAAAACCGAAACTTTAAAATGCGAATATCTCGAAACTACGTTTGTCGAGTTCGCCCTTCGCACCCGGAGCGCCTCATATCTTCCATCGACATGTTGGTTCTTCAGCTCCAAATTATTGTCTTCTAAATGAGGCGCTCCGGGTACGAAGGGCGAACTCAACTTCGGACAAATTTTTTTTTTCATTTCAGATTCTAGACCTTTTGATGAATACACCCATATAATTTTTATTATATTGAGTTTGCCCTTTTTTCACCTTTAAAATACGTAAAAACCGATATGCGGCAAAGCTCTAACTGCGATATCCGAACGGGTACGAAGGGCGAACTCCACATCCTTGTCCACAACCCCCACTCCTTTTCCCATTCCAGGGCATGACTTTTCTGTTGAGTTCGCCCGTAACATAAAACTTTAAAATGCGAATATCTCGAATCTACGTTTTGTCGAGTTCGCCCTTCGTACCCGGAGCGCCTCAAATCATCAACTCAGGAAAGACTTCTCGAATAAACTAAAACACTGGTGCTTCATCCAGGTGATGATGTCAGGTAATATTCGAGAAAAGTCCAGTTTTTAAAATAATAGCGATTTTAGTACAAAGTGAATTATTAGAGGAAGACGAGGCGGGAATGAGTTATTGACGTGTTTGCTTTTTGGAATGAATGAGAGTGAGGCCCTAGGTTAAGTGGCTAAAGTTGTATCTCGTTCGTAACCGGCGCAGTAAATAATCGAGTCGTCAGATATTATCTAGGTGGCCAGGACTGGGGGGATTCTCCCGACCACCTTCATACCCGACGCTTCCCCTTCATATCCGAATATTTTCACATCGTAAAACCGGTGTTTATTAAGCCGTCCTAGAGGTTATGATCCATCGTCGTCGTCCTTTTTGTCCACATTTCTCGTATTGCAGGTCCAATTTTTCCGAGAATAAGGTCATCTGTGACATAAGAAAAATGCATTGTCTACTCGCTACCTGTTGTAAATCGGTTTCATCTTCAAATTCATGGATAATCCATTTCTACTGTGAGAGAAGGGTCGAAACTCTGCGGTTCCCCTTTGTAAGCCACACCGGCTCTCGTCACAATAGACACACTTCGCTTTCTACCTGCACCTTTTCCTTACCCGTTCATTGTACAAACCATATCCGCGCTGACAAAACACCCTCAAGGCTTATGACAATTCAAAGAGACCTTCCTTTGAAAAGCACCAAAAGGCCTCTCTTTTCTGTATCTCAATCGTTAGGATAGTATTAAAATATGATTACCAAATCTAAACTGTCAGTATCACCGGCATTCGTGAGTTGGCAATCGAAGACTTGTATAGGAGGCTGCGCAATTTCTCAAGCACTGTCTGGAACCATTTCTGTGAAAGATTGGATAAATACGTGGTCTGATCAAAAAGTTCCGGAACTTTTGAATTTGCGCGCGAACGGAGGGTCGCAGAAACCCCGCGATGGTCTCATATGTTAGCTTTACTCTTCCTGAGTCACGTGGAATTTGGCTGATTGCTGTAACCTTCTTAGTTCTGGAGTTATCGCATTTTTAGTGAAGCGAGATTTTCGTCCGCGGCGATTTTTACGATAATCGATGTCAAAAAGTGATTGCACCTTGGTTTCAACGTCATAACCATAAACCCATGTTTCATCACCAGTTATGATAGGTTTCATGAAGTTTTCATCGGAATTGGCCATTTCCAGAAGCTCCCGGCAAACTGCAACACGGTGTTGTTTTCGGTCGTCCGACATGAGCCTCGGGACGAACTTCGCTGCGACCCTTCTCATCCCCAATTTCTGGGTCAAAATTTCCTGGCATGATCCGTAGGATATCCGACACTCATCAGCTATTTCACGGATAGTCAGACGGTGGTTTGAACGAACCAGGGCGTTCACTTGGGCCACATGAGCGTCCTCATGTGGACGTTGAGGGTCTCCCGGAACGGGCGTCTTCTTCGACGGACATCCAGGCAGGATGTCCGATTCAAACAAGGCATGTTTGAATCGCTGGTACCACTCATAACACCTTGAACGACCCATGGTTTCATCCCCGTAAGCCTCGGTCAAAGGTTTGATCGTTTCCGAGAAAGATTTCGCAAATTTAACGCAAAACTTCACACACACGCGCGCTGCTCCTGTTTCGCGTTCATCGTAAAAATCGCCGCGGACGAAAATCTCGCTTCACTAAAAATGCGATAACTCCAGAACTAAGAAGGTTACAGCAATCAGCCAAATTCCACGTGACTCACGAAGAGTAAAGCTAACATATGAGACCATCGCGGGGTTTCTGCGACCCTCCGTTCGCGCGCAAATTCAAAAGTTCCGGAACTTTTTGATCAGACCACGTATACTGTTGCAAACTTAAAAGGTTTTTCCTCGTTCTTCATTGCAATAAACTCTACTCCTCCGTGTCTATTGCTCCAAATCAACCTGAAAAATTGAGTAAATAGGCGATTACTTTTTGAGGGTTATGGATTGGTAGCACTTGCGAAAATTTTTTCAATCAATGTAAGACCCTAGAGAGCCGCCCCTTGAGTTAATAAATCGGTTTATTACCATCCCAATCTGAAAAAAGTGAACCCCCCGCTCCGTTAAATTGACAAAATGTTAACGACTCGGATAAGGCGTGTCCCTTGGGGTAAAAGAACTAAAAGAGAGTGGACGAGGGCTGAAAAAGACATATGGGAGGGAGCCGGTCTAAAAAATCGTCATGTCATCGAGTGACTCGAAGTCCGGATTGACCTATGTTTTATCGCCCCATCCCCCGAACGGATTTCGCCCCGGGTCGGACATCAATACGGAATCGAAGGGAAGGGGGCCAATGAGTGGAAAACAATTGTCTTCTCGAGACTTTTCTCTCTTTTTCCTACTCATTAGATTACCCTCTTTCTATCTTCCTCCCTTTTTCCTCGATATTGAGATTTACCGAGTGCCGAGAGGGTATATTTTTTGGATTGACACTTTTATTTGGGGCTGCCTCTGTGGACATATATTATTTAGCCGGAGGCAATTTCGTTAATTGGAGAATTTTCGTCACAGAACTCCCCTTTCTTTGTTTTCCTTTTTTTTCACCACGAACACTCCACGCCCAAACGTAAACATTTTTACAACTTTCCACAAAAACTTAAATATTGTCGACAGAAAAAAATCGATTAAAAACAAATATTCTGATTGCCCCTGGGGTATGTTCTTTCAATATCAGGTTGCTCATAGCCCGCCCTCCTTTTTTTTCCACTCTCTCCGCCTGTCAACACATTAGCTTCTGTGACGAATTCGAATCTCACATTATGAAGCGACCCCTTCTCTTTTTAAAACGATGGTAGGGGCTGGAAAAAAGCGACCCCCTTTTTATTGTATATGTCACTTACGCGACGAATGCAAAATTTCCATCGGGCTTCCACGATGATTAATGTATCAATGAAAGAAACACATTTATGCGCTTGTACTCATTTTTTTTCTCTTTCATAAATATGACTGAAGCTAATCAGAGAGTAATATAATCCACATTGATCTTTCAATTTAACCCCCTGGACTTTTTTCTGAATGTCTCCCAATTCTGGCGACTGAAACCTAACAAGTCAGCATAAATGTGGTTTATTTTTTTGCCTACTTTGATTTAAACAAAGCAATCAACTAAAATGAAACGATGAATTTTCAATTTATGGACCTGCCCGTCGGAAATGTTCCCTTTTTTTAGGGTTGTTTCGCGAATACGGACGGTTTGAAATTTCACATTGAAATCCACTTATGACACCGCGTTGATTCATTGATGAGCCCGCAGAATGAAATGGATTCGGCTCATCCAGAAAAGCATTTAAGTCCGAATTTAAAGCCTCCCCTCCTCTCCGATATTCTCATACTGAATATTTAAATATTGAAATCGACAAAATATTTTTGTTTTTCAAAACAAGTTTTTATATTTATCAATTATTCTGTAAATTTTACTCACCCTCTTTTTTTTTCAGTGACACGTTTCCCTCGTTTTTACAATATTTTTCAAGTTAACATAATAAAAAACGATATAAAAAAAGTCCGACAAGGGACAAAAACGTGTTCTTTGTTTTTAATTTTTGAAAAAATTTTAAGAGTAAATTTTTCAACATAAAAAATTTTTTATGTTCAATTTTAAAATTCATCCAAGTGCGCTCTTCGGTAATCTATGTTTTCTTCCTCTCGCAATTACTTACGTGTCGACATAATGCGGTTCGCCATAATAAATTTGACCATAAAATAGCAGAAATTGCGAGTTACCGTTCACCATAAAAAATCTGCAACTCAACATAAAGAAAATAGTCGGAAACGTTCACCATAATGCATTTGAACATAATACATCTCATCATAAAGAACACTTATCGTTTCAACATAAAACTTTCTTTTCAACATAACGCAGTTAAACAGAAAGGAAACTTTCGTCAGAATCAGATCCCATTGGCTGCCTGCTTGCTGCTCCTAGTTTATGTTGAAATGCTTTTTGTTGAATATCATTATGGTGAACTGTCAAGTTTTATGGTTTTTGTCGTTTCACCATAATCGCGTTTTTACGGGCGAAAGTAGGCTTGCTCTTTCGCTGTCCCTAATTTATGGTGAGATGTATTATGTCCAAACGACAGAAACCGTATATGTAATGGCGAAACATCATGTTTAAAGAGAGGCTTTTATGGTGAGATGCATTATGGTGACTTGCACTTTTTTTATGTCCACTTGCATTTATACAAAAAGTCGTTTATGGCGTAATGTTGAAATACATTACGCTCAAAATTTTAGAACTTTTGTTCAATTGCATTATGCCGAATCGAATTATGGTGAACTACAGATTTTTTATGTCGAAATGCAGATTTTTTATGATCAAGTGCTTTAGGCGAAATGCATTATGTTAAACGGTGTTCTTCAAATGGATGAAAATAATGCGAACTGCAGAGTACAGATACAACAAAAGTAAAAACATTTGATGTTTTAGTAAAACTCGGATTGTCACTCCAAAAAAAGGGAGTTAAGGCTAGACGAGTAATGAGGACGTTTATTATGTACTCTAGTGACGTCACATTGCCCCCACCCTTCCATATTAAACCTATTTTTTAAATTAGGAACGTGATGGCATCGCTTCTATATTTTTTGGTTGTAATATTTAATATTGATGTTTTCTAATGGCGGTTTCTAATTGCTTGTAGAGCACCGCAAGTTAGGACGTTCATCTCCCGCCTCCATCCTCCCCCAAGGATTTTAAGGACACCTTGCACTTCAGTTATTGTATATTTTAACCTTCTTTTTGAGGAAGTCAAATATGATGAAATTTAAAGCGAGAAAAGGGAATATTTTTTATCAGATTTTTCTTTCTTCTTTTTTCTTTTTCCGTCGTGTTATTTTAATCTTTAAGGATGTCTTCTCTTGAACTATCGACGCAGTTTTTTTCCAAAATTCTTTATTTTGTACATGTTTCGAGAGCTATTCGCTCTCCTCATCAGCCATTTCAAGACTAGATTTTCGAGTCGAAAGAATTTTGGAAAAAAACTGCGTCGATAGTTCAAGAGAAGACATCCTTAAAGATTAGGAATATTTTTTGTTCTTTCTTTAAAAATCGATTGTGGGATTACGTTTATTTGGAAAGGTTTGGGTGTGAGGCGTAGTGGGATTGAGGTCTGCTGTCTGTCGGACCGCGTCCGCCCCCTTACGTTTTCGTTTTTCGACTTCCCATAGGAAAAACTGGATGGATTCATGAGGGGGGCACCCTCCGACCGCCACTGATTGACAACAGCCCCCTCGCCGTACCTATTTTATATTCAGTATGTTTCACCCCTTGGGCCCACCGCTACCTTAATTGTCAGCTAAGGCCTGACACGGGGACACTATTGATGTCCGCCCCATCTACACCTAAGGGAGTGGCCCTCCTTTTTTTTTATACTCCAAAACCAAAAAAACGGCTCTCATGAGTTTTCCTCTTTTCTCCTTTTTGCCAACTAAAAACGTCACAGGAAATGACGTCGAAAGAATAAAGTCGACAGATGCAAATGAATTATAAAAAGCAAGGGCCAGAATACAGCATAAACATTTGCAAGAATTTAATATTTAACGATGATTAAGAGAAGATGGATGTCAACGAAGGGGAGGAGAGGATAAAAATGAATATTTTATCACTAATATTTGAATGCTCTCACAGTTTATTTATTTTAAAAACGAAAACCACTTTTTCCATGCTTGACATCTTTTGACACTCGAGACAGACACAGAAACGAAACTTTTTTTTCTCTTGACGCTTAAGGCTAAAGTGGACATGAAGGATAGTAATGAGAAGGATCAATATAGGAGGGGGAAGTATAACGGAGGGGAAGTTCAAGGAGGGCTGAAGTATAAGGATGGGGAAGTACAAAAGGAGGAGAAGAGTAATTTCAAGCATTCAGACAAAATATTTTTCTTTTTTCAAAATTATCTAAAAGAATTTTTTTCTATCGAAAAATTTTCCAAGTTATTTTTTCCATTTTTTTCGTCAAAAGATTTTTTTAAAGTTTTTTCAATATACCTTTTTTTTAAAAAGTTTGCAGTTTAATTTTCGAAAAAATTTTCTAAGATTTTCTTTTTATCAAGGTAGAAATAATGGGCTTTCTGCACGGCTGACTACCGACTGCGCCGAAGTGACTACCTGGATTGAAAAATTATTGCCAACTGCGCCGGGAGTCCTATCAGATAATCTCTTGGGCTCTAAGCCTATGACCAACTGCGCCGAACAAAATTAATAAACAATAGAGGTATCTAACGAGCGCAACCTCGCGAGAGGAAGAAAATTAACTCTTTAGAGGTATCTAACGAGCGCATCCTCGCGAGAGGAAAAAAAATTAACCCCCTAGAGGTATCTTACGAGCGCATCCTCGCGAGAGGAAAAAAATTAACCTCCTAGAGGTATCTTACGAGCGCATCCTCGCGAGAGGAAAAAAATTAACCCCCTAGTGGTATCCAACGAGCGCATCCTACGCTACCTCGTTCTTAGATTCCTTAGGTACAGTCATTTTTGTTTCCATTTTTAATCATTAAGGCCGGGTGAAAGGTGCTTATGTTTCGTTTTCCCCAAAATAAATAATTTCGGCGCAGTTGGTATGCGGCGCGGTTGGTATCGGTAATGACAGCGGATTAGGGGTACCCTTGGAGTCCCGGCGCAGTTAGCCTTTTTTCGGCGCAGTTGGATAGAGCCCTTCTGCACAAGGGATGTCTCTATCGCAAAGGGTGGAAGTAACAAATTTCTCCCTTTTTATTACACATTTTTTTTATGACACCAAAAATTCGTAAAAAATGTAAGGAGCATTTGGTGAAAATTTGGTAAAAATGGGACCAACGCCGCAGAGAATTTTTTAAAATTTCAAACTGACATAACTCTGTCATTTCTTCGAAATTCAAAAATCGCCCTAGAATTCTTGTTCCTTCTAAGAAGATTGTGAGAAAATATGGTGGAAATCGTTTTAAAACTGGCTGTGAAGGACGGACGGCCGGCCGGCCGGAAGCACAAACAAAGATGAGATCGGTAAAGATCAATATTCGATTTGACCATTCCGAAGAAACCCGAAGTGGAGGGTATCACAACAACTTATATAAGGAAGTTAAAAAGTGAGATAAGCTTGTTTTGCGGCGCTTATAGCGCTTTCAAATAAATAAAATCTATCAAAAACACTAAGTGTAAAAATCACCCTGCCTCGCAAAAACCCTTCTACAGCAGCTAGAAAAAGTTATGATATCAACTTCCCCTCCCCCCGATGTACACTGCAGTGAAAGAGGAGACATGAAGCGCCCGTGCTCCCGTTTTCAAAGCTCCCCTTGGCGGCGTCGCGAAATTCTTGCTTACTGGTGAGTAATTTAATCAGTCTCTACTGATTAATCATCCTGACGCCATGGCATTATGGCGAAATGCCCTCCGTGAGTTCAAAACAAGTAGGGAAAGGTTTTACGTTAAATCTTTCATTATCCTGTATTATAAAAAAGGTAAGTGTTGTAAAATCGTGGAACTTGGAATTCGCCATTGTTAGGAAGTATGTAGCTTGGAGTTTCGAGGGGGAAGGAAAACAATAGAAGATTTAACCTTTTTTTACGCTTAAGTTACAATTACAAAGGTTTTTTCTTTTTATAAAATGAGCCTTAGTCAAAGGATGAAAAAAAAAGTTGCCCTTCAAAGGAGCAATGTTCGTCAATAATTGTAGGAACAAGCGGTGTGCGGCCATATCCCGGGAACTAATAGGACACCGAGAATTCCCCCAAGTCCGAAGGAACAAGAAAAAATGTCTTTAGAAAAAAAAAGAAGATGAAGAAAAATAAGAAAAAACTGGTTCTTTAATTGCCACCACTCCGGAGAGTAATTTTAATTACAAGCTTTTTCATCATAACCGCAATAATAATAAGTGCCGTCTGATGTCCGTGGTCTCTATTGGGATCTTTTTGTTTCTGTTCGATGGAGGAGGGGGTGAAATTCCGCGCACGTCAAAATCAAAGGCGGGGAGAAGAAAGGACAAGGGGTTGATGAAAAAAAAGATGAGAAATGCTATGAAACATTTTTGATGGATGGCTCCTTAGAGTCGCTTACTGAATTTTATATTTTTTTGCGGTCGAACCCTTTGGAACACACCCGTCGTCCGGGAATGCCTTCCGGGTGGCGGCGACGTTTTGCGAATTCCGATCGAAATATTCATCGTAAAAAAATGACTTTTAAAACAATGGAAGGGTATCTTTCAAATAATTCTATCGATGCAGTAAAAAAGTCAGATTGTAGGGTATCAAATGGCGATGATATTGAGGTAATAAGAGTAGGCCTTTTAAGTATTTCACCCTAACGCATTTCACCCTAAAGCAGTTGAACCCAAAAATTCTGCATTTCGACCTAAGAAATCTGTAGTTCACCATAATGAGTTTCGGCATAATGCAATTGAATATAATGCTCTCAAAAGTTCTAAAATTTGGAGCATTATGCATTTCAACATAAAGCGTTTAGCCATAAGCGACTTTTTGTATAAATGCAAGTCGACATAAAAAAAGTGCAAGTCACCATAACGCTTCTCACCATAAAAGCCTCTCTTTGAACTTGTTTCGCCATAAAACTATTTCTGTTGTTTGGGCATAATACATCTCATCATATACTAGGGACAGCGAAAGAGCGAGCCTACTTAAAACGCGATTATGGCGAAACGACAAAACCCTTAAAACTTGACAGTTCACCATAATGAAATTCAACATAAAGCATCTCACCATAAACTAGGAAAAGCAAAAAAAGCTCGTTTTATGAAACAAGGGGGTTAATTTTTTTTCTCTCGTGAGGATGTGCGAATTGCATGTCCCTATTTTCGCTGCCCCTAGTTTATGGTGAGATGTATTATGCCCAAACTACAAAAACAGTTTTATGCCAAAACGACAAGTTCTTTAAAATGAAAATTTTCTTTATGTTCAACTTCACTGTTCAACTTGTAGTTGAAACTACAAATTTAATGTCGAAACGACAAGTGTTAAATCTCTTCTTTATGGTGCGATGAATTATGTTGAAATGCATTATGGTGAACGTTTTCTTTTATATGTTGAGTTGCAGATTTTTTATGGTGAACGGTAAATC
The DNA here is from genome assembly GCA_014119065.1 of Orius insidiosus. NCBI lineage: Eukaryota > Metazoa > Arthropoda > Insecta > Hemiptera > Anthocoridae > Orius > Orius insidiosus. Next base: position 228,360 of record JACGAQ010000165.1, read on the forward strand.
GCGATTTCTGCTATTTTATGGTCAAATTCATTATGGCGAACCGCATTATGTCGACACGTATACACTCAAAATTTGGTAGCTTCCACAGGAGCCTAGAAGAATGGCGACCCAAATAAACTTAAAAATTAAGTTCATTTTCAAAACAAATAATAAAATTGAGTTTCTGTATCGCGAACAGATGGTCAGATCTCCGGAAAGAAAAAAAGAAGATTTCTGTTAAATATTTAACAGTTTTATGCGGTTTAAAGAGACGATAAAAAGGTACGTTTTCAAGTCTGGAGTCTGGCGGATTTTTAGTGTAGGATGGTGGGGAGGCTATAAGTTGCACGAATGTGACAATTAAAGGGTGGACGTTGTGTCTTTTTTGCCGGGGGAGGTCTCGTCGGTGGCCGGACGCCACTAAACTTATTCTAAATGGAGCATTTCAAGAGTCACGAGCCGATTTTCAAAGTAGATAGCCTGAGAAAGACAAGGCCGATTTATGTATCACACCTCGGTGATATCTATCTGGTAAATAGGAGTCGCCCTTCCACTTATCTCCGCCGCTCCGGCTAAAAAATAAAATTTATAATATAAAAAAAGGTAAATTCAATGAATGCAGGTTGCATGACACTAATTAGCTCGATGGAATTCGACCGTGCATTTTGATCGGAATGTTTTATTTAGCCATTCGAATGTTTTAAGTAATTTATAATTGCCCTTGGATTTTCAAGCGGTTAAAATATATTCCGCCCCACTCCACAGAGTGAGGAATTTAAATACCGAATATTTTTTTATATTTAACGATGAGAATCAAATGTGAAATTAGTTAAAACCATTAACGTTTCTTGGGATGGGTTTTTAGACTCGACGGAGAAGAAAACCAAACAGATAAACCTTATCTCGACACCAATTCTTCAGTACAATATCCATTATTTATACTTTATGGGATGTCAACTTTAATTCCCTTTCAGAATTCTTAATAAAACTTAATGCTCATTCCGAAGGTGCCCATCGAGTGGTGCTCTTATTATGGGCTTGCATCTTACCAGGATTTTTCTAGTTCCAGGTAGGTAGTTTGACCTGAATGCCACAATAATTCATTTCACAAGGAGAACAGCCTATCCATTTTCAATGGTCCATACTTTTATCATTAATTGCTGTCTGAAGACGTCGCGACGTTTTGACTACTTGCTGAATGTTACTTTAGCGGAGAGCATCATCCGAACTAAACTCCGACTATGAGGCTTCTGAAGGAAACGAAAATTCCACTGCTTCTGCAGTGACTGCTCATTCAATCATTGCAGCTGAGTGTCATAGTGGTTTTTCAAATCAAAAATTATTTCACTTTTTCAAAATCGATAACTTTATTTAAAAGGCTTCATTTTTTGTGATATCACCTGAAGTTTTATCGCACTACATTTACCTTATATAGGTAGGCACGCACTAGGAAAAATAGAGCAAGCCTCAAGCTGGTAGGGGCTAATTGAAGCTGCAATAATAATTGTGAAGGCAAGAAGCCGAAATAGAGACGAAGGAACGAACATTGCAAATATCACGATATTTTCTTCTTTATATTCATCAGATGTTTAAATACCTCTCCATTTTAATGGATTAGTTATACAAATTAACAATAAGATCAAGAATTTCACGTCTTTGAGAGCAGAAAATGTCAAAATTCGACACAGATTTGTCTCTATTTTTCATATTTTAACTTCCTTCAAAAAGTTATTGTGATACTCTCCACTTCGGGTTTTTGGCGGCGTTTTTTCCAACGGTTATGAACGTTTGGACATTATAAGCAATAATGAATGTGAAGGCAAGAAGCCGAAAAAGAGATGAAGGAACGAACATTGCTAACGAATATCTCGATATTTTCTTTTTTACTTATATCTATCAGATTTTTAAAAACTTCTCCATTATAATGGATTAAACAAATGAGGCGCTCCGGGTACGAAGGGCGAACTCAACATCGGACAACATTTTTTTTCATGTTCAGATTCTATAACTCTTGGTGAATACACCCATATAATTTTTATGTTGAGTTCGCCCTTTTTTCCCCTTTAAATTCGTAGAAACCGATATGCGGCAAAGCTGCGATATCCGAGCGGGTACGAAGGGCGAACTCCACATCCTAGTCCACAACCCCCACTCCTTTTCCCAATAAAGGGCATGACTTTTCTGTTGAGTTCGCCCGTAGCATAAAACTTTAAAATGCGAATATCTCGAAACTACGTTTTGTTGAGTTCGCCCTTCGTACCCGGAGCGCCTCAAATCAACAATAAGATCAGGAATTTCACGTCTATAAGAGCAGAAAATGTCAAAATTCGATACAGATTTGACACTTTTAACTTTTTTTCCTATGATTCTAAGCAGGCTTACCAATAGTGAAAACCGTTATAGAAAAGAGTCGAGAAATTGTGATCTCTTTTAACCATATTTGGATATAAAATGTACACCACAAAGAGTTGATTAGTTTTAACATCATATTGAGTCCAAAGTTTTTATTTTAATTAAACGATTTCTAAAGAGCTATTAATTAAAATTCTTTATAAATTGAAATGTTCCGTAGGGTAGAAAATTAAAAACTAGTTTTTTTTTAAATCCAAGCTTTGTTACAACATATTCAATTGCAACTTTTCCAGCAATAAAATGTTTATCTGTCAAATATAGGAGAAAATAGGAAAATATTGTAGTTTTAAGATTTAGCGTTATTTGAAGCTTCCGTGATTTTTTCTGGAGTTCATCGTCCGTCGAAGAAGAAACTGAGGGAAAAAAGTTTACAACGCCTTTTGTCCTCCGAGTGAAAGTAAAACCGTCCCTTTCCGAAATGGTATTTATTAGGACGATTGTCCACTTTAAAGGGAACGTAGGAGGGTCATAAAATGTCACAAAACATCACAGGGGGGGCCTAAAGACAAGAAGGACGAGAGAAAAAAAAGGAGTTTTCCGAGAAAATAGAATACGTTGGCCAGAGGTTGTGTTTTGTTACCTTTTAAATGTAGAAAGATCCATGAATAAAATTGTCCACGAGAAAATAGCGTTTTGCCATCCTCCCAACTTTCGATCATATCTTCAAGTTACCTAAGAATGTCAAAAAGGTAACGATTTATGTAGGATCGAGATGGCTGGGGGTATGTCGCCGGTCCCCCCTCCCCCCCTTCCATGCCTAAAAAACTTTACGATGAGAGTTGTCATATCTGCGCAGATAAAGGTTAAATATATTAGTTTTTAAGTATACAAAAGAAAAAGAAAAAACAAAGGAGCAAAAAAAGGAAATAAAGTCAACCTGTTGATACTTCCAACGTCTACAGGTCAAAGTTGTGGGAGACAAAAAAAAATTCTTCCGTAGCCACTGAAGTCCATTTTTTTTAAGCAAAATGCATATTAACGCGTTATAATTTTGAGGGTATATTACCCATATTTTAAGTGCAATTTTTGGCATTAAAAGCTAACGAGGGAGAGAGGAAAAAAATATTCAACGACTGGTTTCGGAGTAATACGCCTTATGAAGTAGACTGTTTCCTTATTTTTTCATACTCTATTTTACTTGTAAAAAGTAAATACTCCCGTAAATAATACCGTGTAGCTAAGGTCTAGTAAAATAATAAAGAGAATAGATAATGAGGAATTAATAGTCCACCTGATGAGTAGTATTACGCCGAAACCGGTAGTGGAATTTTTTTATCCTCTCTCCGTCGTTAGCTTTTTATCAAAAATTTTAAAAAAATCCTAAAAACATAGACTAAAAACCTTTCATTTTATTCAAATTTCAAGTGAAAATAGTTTCGACCAATAAAAAAAAACCGACGTGGACGGTATCACAATAACTTCTTTAAGGAAGTTCAAATTGCTTTTAGTGGCGTGTAAGCTGAGTCGTAATTACATAAAAACGTTGGGTCTAATTTTTCTAAATTTTTTTATTTTAATTATAAATCGTTTTTTTCACTAGTGTAATCATATGAATTTTTCAATTCTATTAATATGAAGTTTTGAAAGGTGTAATTTGCCCGGATCAATATCTTCGGTGATGTTTTAAGTGTAGCTTAGTATAAAATGCCGTGGGAACCGAATATTAAAACGGAATAAAAGTTCCTTTTTATCTTTTAAAAAGTATTGTATTACCCTCCGTATACGGGTTCTAGGCACCTTAGCTTTAAAACGATTAGCGGTCTTCATCAAGGCTTGTGGTGGGGGCCGGCCGTCCTTTTTAAAAGGGAAAATTTGTATGAAGCTTGATGGGTTCCAGAGATTTTTTTTAAACAATAGCATTGTTCCAACCGCTGTTTCAAAATGGTTTGAAACTTCCGGAGCATCCGCAGAAGGACGTCTAATTTGATGTCAGATGACTTCAGATTTGACGGACAAGCGATTTAAACGTCGAATTTGACGTCCAAATCCTTCTGCGCATGCTCCAGGAGTTTCAAACTGCGAATCTAATGAAACCATGAGCAAGTAAATAGTAAAAGCAAATATATTTATTCCTCAGATTAAGGAGTTCTGATCAACTTTTATGACATAATAAAAAAATTATTATATCTTCCTTTTTAACTTTTTTTTCTTTATAACTAGAACGACTCGTAAAGAAGTTTTATTATTTTAGAGTTTCTCGAGTATGAATACCAAAGCCATTAATGGCACCTTATTAAATATAATAAACGTGAGAGCAAAACGAATCTCAGCGGCTATGAAATAATATAAATACCCGAGATGGCTTTTTAGTGCCCGATTATAAAAAGCTTTTATGGAGCCTAAAAAAAATCTTCATAACTAAATTTTTTTCCCTCGTTATAAAGGTCCAAACTTAACAGTATTATTACTTTAAAATGAATTAAATTCGAAAAAGGCCAAAAAAAAAAATTAAAAAAGATCTTTATCCCTTGAAATCCTGACTCTTATTAAAAATTCGCAGAGTAGCCTCAGATTAATTAAAAAGAGTTTTTTATTTTATCAGAGTGAATAAGGGGAAGTGTCGATCCTGCATGAAATTAATTAAAAATTTTTTTTTCCTGAGAGGGTGCAGTTTTCTTCTAATTACCGGTTTAGTTTATTTTTTTAGAATCCCGAACAATGGCTTTCTTTCATACTTTTTTTTGTAGATGGCACAAGAAGTGGAGAAGGTTTTAAACCTGAAGATTTTGGGTTAATCTAAACGGTAGTTATGGAAATCTTTAAGTTACAACGGGGTCTTTCTCCGCACTAAATTAAAAGCTTTGTTGCAACCGCAGTTTGAAACTACGTCAGATGAATTCAGATTTGACGGACAAACGATTTAAACGTCTAATTTGACGTAAAATCCTTCTGCGCATGCTCCAGGAGTTTCAAAACAGTTTCAAACTTGTCCTTGGGCCACATTCCAGGCCTCCCGCAGCAAGGAAACATTTTTGGGAAGCTCCGTCGTTGTTTCCGCCGAGAAACACAGTCTACTTTTTGCCCTTGATTTTCAAATGAAGGCTTTGTTTCGCTACTCTTTTGGTCTTTTAAGAAATCTTTAAATTCAATTTTTTTATAAGTATTATGTTTATGATAATCAAGCAAAAAAGTGCAAGTCTGTCTCAGACCGCTGGGTGTCCCTCGATTTGGTATTCAAAAGAGATAAATCTCAACGTGAAGAAGGTACTCGCTCACACTTTTTTGTCTGTCGAGTCCTTCTAAAAAGAGCCGCTGGTGCTGAAGATTGGGCGATGGTGGGGGGGGGGGGGGGGTCGTCTCGGACATCGATACGAGAACAAATCTACATCGACTCAAAAAATCCCTTCTTTTTTGACATCTTTATGGCTTCGAGTTTAAGCCCCCACCTCAGCCACCTTTTTTTACCCAGCTTCACCATTCGAGGTGACACTAAATCTACAGAAAATTCCGTTTACGGGGACTCATTAGCTATGACCGCCCTATCTCATATTTACAGTCCATTGTCTAAACAAGAAGAGACTTCAGAAAGGGGGGGTCCCAATCCTTTGATAGAGCCGGCGAATATAAATTTGGGTTCGTTAACTTTGATTTATACCACGTTATGCACCTTTTTTCTTTCTTTTTTTTTTCTTATTTTTGCCTTTCAGTCTTACTTTTTATCCTTTTTTCAAGTCGGCTTTACTTGTGTGGAAAGGAGATATTCGTAAAATGCCTCGAGATTATCGTCTCAATGCAATTCCTCGCTCCTCTTTCCATCTTAAACGGAGATAAAATATTATTTCACCCCACCTTAGAATCGTCCCATTTTATCCAAAAGATTTTACGGATTTTCCAAGTACCCCAACGGTCAAATATGAAATTACTTTTTTATACAAAAGCATCAAAGACACTCTAATCTCCTCATTGTACTTCCTCATCTTTTTCTAAATAACCGACTGGCTAAATCGTCCTCCGGGTTTTAAACGACAAAGATAACCTACAAGTTATAAAAAGTCACGCTTCCTCCCTCTTAACTTTAATACCGCTATAAATGGCATCATTAAAGAGTTTTAAAATGAAATCCTATTAGGAGGCAGTTAAACAAACAAAAAAGAAATTCTCAGGTTTGAATAGAAAGATCATTTTAAACGAGGGGACGGACATATCGCTCAAAGCATTGTTCTCCCTACGCTTGTACTATATTAATTAGTAATTACAATATGATGTCTCTCCAAAATGAACAATAGAAACCTTTTAGTTTTCCAGTCGGTAGTTTGTAAAACTCCATAAACTATTTTTAGAAATAATTCACGTCCTTCGTCTATTCTTCTTTTATAACCTATTTGTTAAGGTTTCAACGAGAAAAAAGTGTTGATAATTTTTTTAAACAACTAAAAGGGCCAGGATTTAATTTTGGGAGGGGACCTCTATAATAAGAAATATACCTTAATTAAGGCAGGCCCTTATTTCAGATAAAGGCGCCCTGGGTAGGCAAGTATTTTTCCACCCATCCTCATCTCCTCTACTGCTAAGAAACACCTTTTTTAAGGGTTTTTTTACAGTATTTTCAAAACATCCTTTTCTACGTTTTTATTGGTCAAGATTTTCGTCATATTCTGTGGGCATTTGGCAGAGAAAAATTATTTTTAGTCTTCTTTTCGGCTGAAACACCTTTTTTTATGGGTTTTCTAAATTATTTTCAAAACATTCTTTTCCTACGTTTTTTTTTGATACAGATTTTAGTCATTTTCCGCTGTCTTTTGCCAACAAAAAATCATTTTTAGACTTTTTATTATGTATCGGCTGAGAAACACCCATTTTACCCGATTTTGAGCAGTTTTCTCGGTTTAATGGCCACAAAATGACCTTTTTCACAAGATTTTCGTAAGTTTTTCTGTATTTTTGTTGCAGAATATGTATATTTTATATAACTTTTCAACTTCAGTAATGATAGCGGATTAGGATGGTATTAGCTTTGTTCCAACCGCAGTTTGAAACTCCTAGAGCATGCGCAGAAGGATTTTGACATTAAATTTGACGTCGTTCAGTCATCTGTCGTCAAATTTGAATTACAAATCCTTCTGCGCAAGCCTCAGGAGTTTCAAACTGTGGTTGGAACAAAGCTAATGATAACGGATTAGTGTGACCCCTAGATTCCCAGCGCTCAGTTTAACTTTTTTTCGCCGAATGTCTATTTTTGTTTTCCCGACTTTTGGTCTTTTTATTTTTTTTTTCAGATTTTTGTTCGTTTTTTCAGGGTTCTTCGGCGGGGTCTCCAACGTTCGGTGATAATTGAGATAAAAAAATTAATAAAAATTATTCCGATAATAATATTTGGCTGTGGGAAAACAACTCGTAGGCGTAATATTTCTTTCCTCCCCGGAAGTGGTTGAAATCTGACTCGGATAAAAACAAGAAGAATAGGAAGAGAAGGACAGAAAAAAAAAGAATAGAAGGAAAATTAAATAAAAGAAGAATTGAAAGACCGCATTATGACAAGGGACAATATTTTCTAGTTCGCTATCTCCAAAGAGAGATCTGTCCCAAATGACTGTCTGCAGGTAAGATGATACTCGGATCCCCCATTCAGCCCTTCACAAAACGCCCTTCAATGGTTCGACCCGACCACTAACCTTTAAACACAAATTTATTCTCACTTAACAAAATTATGCTACATAGGTAGAATGATAAAATCACGCTGGAAGCTACAGAACTTTTTTATTTTCTGCAGTTTGTCATTGCGCTGATTGAGCACAACTTAATTATGTTTAATATTTTTTTGATGAATGAAAACTGCGCTGAATTGGTTTAAAAATAAATATTTAAAAAAAGACAAAAGAGAATGTAATGTAATAATGGCTTTTGGAGTTGACATTGAATAACAAAAGACAGAAACGGCGGGGATGTCCACCTCCCTCGATTGGAAATAGTGCTTTGTTTCCAAGTGTAATCTGTGATTAAAGTACATTTTTCACTCTGTCCACTTTCCCAATCACTTTCAATGAAAAGGCATTTTGTGTGCGAGTCTCTGCTTGTTTTTTTATTTAATTAAACCTTTCTCAAACTGAAATACTTGACACTTTCGGGCCTCTTTTATTCTGCGGGTGTTTGTGTAAGTGTGAAGTCCGAGGTTTTTTTTTCGAGATGTGATTTAATTGATGCCCGATCCTCATTGTAGAACTTAATGAAAATGGACCCGAGACAAAGGTGACTTGGAAATTAAAGCCCCGACGAAAAACGTTTTTAAACATTCGGAATTAGAACTCTCGAAAGGAGTGGATTTAGATCAGCTGGATGCAATAGATTTGACTCCGTCATGACTTAAAATTTTTCCGGGAAAAATCAGATGATTTTTTTTTCCAGGGTGGACCCGAGACAAAGGTGACTTGGAAATTAAATCGAATGGGGGAAGCCCCGACGAAAAACATTTTAAAACATTCGGAATTAGAACTCTCGAAAGGAGTGGATTTAGATCAGCTGGATGCAATAGATTTGACTCCGTCATGACTTAAAATTTTTCCGGGAAAAATCAGATGATTTTTTTTTTTCCAGGGTGGACCCGAGACAAAGGTGACTTGGAAATTAAATCGAATGGGGGAAGCCCCGACGAAAAACATTTTAAAACATTCGGAATTAGAACTCTCGAAAGGAGTGGATTTAGATCAGCTGGATGCAATAGATTTGACTCCGTCATGACTTAAAATTTTTCCGGGAAAAATCAGATGATTTTTTTTTCCAGGGTGGACCCGAGACAAAGGTGACTTGGAAATTAAATCGAATGGGGGAAGCCCCGACGAAAAACATTTTAAACATTTTAAAACATTCGGAATTAGATCTCTCGAAAGGAGTGGATTTAGATCAGCTGGATGCAATAGATTTGACTCCGTCATGACTTAAAATTTTTCCGGGAAAAATCAGATGATTTTTTTTTCCAGGGTGGGTTATACATTTTGGCTTAAATTCAATTTTTAAAATTTTAATTGTGTGGATTTTGATCAGCTGGATGCAATAGCTTTTCAGACCCCGGAGGGTCACATCCAATATTGACCTTTACCGATCTCAACTTTGTGATCCGGCCGGCCGGACGGCCGTACTTGAACCGATTTTCACCAAATTTTGACACAATCTTCCTTTGTCGGTGAAAAAAAATGTAACGAGGGCGATTTTTGAATTTCGGAAAAATGGCGGAGATATGAACGTTTGAAATTTTAAAAAATTCGGTGCGGCCGAACCGTTGATCCGATTTTCACCAAAATTTCACCAAATACTCCTTATATTTTTGACAAATTTTTGGTGTAATAAAAAAATTTGTTTTTTGGTAGGGAGAAATTTGATACTTCCTCCCTTTGCGAGAGAGGCATCCCTTGGGCAGAAAGTCCATTATTTCATGCTTGACACCATTATTTCTACCTTTGATTGCCGTTTTGTGATTGAGGTTTTGTCGGGTGAAAGGTTAGTTCGAGGCTTCGGTAAGAGATGGTGCGGGACTCGCGACGGCGCCCTTCCGGTTCCATCTGCGATCGGGTCGAGGAGGCGGGAAAAACCTCCGGGTATACAGAGTCACCCGAATCCCCTCCCTCTCCAACCCGATCGCGATAATGCAAAATCGGCTCACGCTTTATCACCCACCCGTGAAAGAGCAAAGTGTTTTTAAACAGACACAAAAAAGAGGTAAAAAGAAAAAGGAGAGGAACACTTAAAATGAGAGAAGGAGTAGAATTGAAATTATTGTAATGGAACGAAAATTATCTCCGGGGAGAAATCTTCTGAGATTTTTTTTTCTGCGGTCGTTAGAGTCACAAGCCGTTATTTTGTTAGTTTCGCATCGAGTATTTAGACATTTTTAGTTTAAAACTCCCAAAAACTAAATCATAGGTGCCTAGTAAACTCCAAAATACAACAAAAAAAAAAAAAAAAAAAAAAAAAAACGCTGAGCAACAAATAAAATTTCGACGATAGTCGACAGCATGATAGCATTATCGATTTCAGAGCAGAAGGTTTTAAAAATCTTGGCTTTTCGTCATTTTGACAAAACGGGGAGTGGCTAAATAGGGACTAAATAAAGCATTTTATTTAGAAAATAAAAGCGAAGTCAATCATAGTTAATTGGTTTATTCCGGTAGTACCTCAGAATAAGAAGAAAGAAAAAAAGTGACAATGCAGTTCATCGAACATCAGAGCGTACAAAAGCCCCTCTCACCAGGTGGCCCCTTCCCGCCCGTCGACAATTTGCAATACAAATTTATCCCGGGATAATATCTCTTTAGAATTCCGTTTTAAAGTCCCTGATCCCATAAAAACTAGGCTAATAACATAATTTCCTCTTTTTATCAAACGGGAGGAAACCGCACCCCCGTTATCGACTAGAAAAAAGGCCGTTCCGTGCCAAACGCCTGGATTATTCGAAAAACGGACAATGAGAATAAACCTTGATGGTTATAGCAATATTCATGGCATTCATGGCACTCGTTCGGGATATAGCGGAAACAGGAAGGGAACTAACAATAACCTGAGTTTATCGGTGTACATAATGCACGCTAACCCCCCTCTCGCCATACCATCTCTTTACATGTGTAAATTATACAAAGAGGGATAATTAATATTCATTATTAATTAACCAGGAAACTAGCATGACAATACTATTTCGACTCTTTCTTCCCTTTCTTTAAAAATTATTTTAAAAAATCGTAGTTCCTATTATCATACCATTGGATTTTGATCTGCGCTATTTCGAGGTGCTGCCAAGTAAAATGAAGAGCTTCCAACGAAAACTTCCTTAAAGAGAAGTAAAAATATAGGAGGGGGAAGTATAAAGGAGGGGAAGTATAGCGGAGGAGGAAGTTTCCAAAGGAAAATGACAGAAATTTCTGTCATTTTTGCCTGTTCAGAACTGGCAGGTTGGGGGTTGAAACAGCGATATTCACATCACGTACCTTCTCGGCGGAAGGCAATCAGGCGCAATCAGATTTTCCACATCATTTCCTTCAGAAAATGCTCCGCTTCCCCCCCTCCTCTGGGGTCCATCGTCCAATCGAGCATTCGCGCCCTTCCGCGGTCAGAAAAGGGCCTTTCACCGGCGAATACTCTTTGGGAAATAAAGAGCCGACCGAGCGGAAATCCCTCACAATCGAACTAGAGATTGTAAAACAAGTGGCCCTCAACTTCCCAGAAGAAGAGGTCCCCTCTTAAGGAATCATCGGACGGGAGGGACTCACGCTTCGATCAACCGAGGACCACTCGAATCAACCAAATCGACTTATCAACCATTGAATTATTCATCGCTTTTATGAAAAAAGAAACTTCTTCAGATTACAATCGAAAAGAGGAAAATTATTAGCTTCAGAAATTAAGTTAGCGTGAAAATGCGGTCATTGTCCACAATTCCCAGTGACATTTTCTGATAGAAGAAGCAACTTTTAATGTCTATGAATTATTAACAGCATCTAAAAGTTTATAAGCAACGCATGTCAAAATTGCGCTTTAATTTAACGTTCCTTTAAATTGTTAAATTTTGATTTGGAACAAATCGTGGAGTTTCAAAATTCCATTAAATTAACACTAGACAAGAGGCAAGTGTAAACTGGTCGAGAGGGGCGATGTCAATAATTAATTCGGTCGCGTCGGGGATTTTGAAGAGGGACTAGGAAAGTTTGAAATGGGTTTGAATATAGGAATTGAACATTTGTTAGTGAAACGCGGACGTAAGGGGGTGAAGGGAAGAGCGGGGGAGTTGTCAGCAGGAGTGGACTTGATAGAATCATGTTTCACAAATGTTAATTCAACGTTACACGATATGTAACTCGACATTGTTAACTCGCGAGACTACCAAGTTAACATTTTGGAATCTACGATATACAAGTTTGGACACGGATAGCGGAGAAAAACGTCTTCAAAAACCGTATAGAAAATTGCTGGCGGAATAGGTTTTAGGTGCTGTGTAGCTGCGGAAGCCTTTGAAATCAAAAGAACCCTTGCTCTTGCAGATTCAGCAAAATGATTTCAATGTTTGCTGCCAAGCATAATTTTATAAGAGCTTTGTCCCGCAGTTTGAAACTGGTTTGAAACTCCTGGAGCATGTGCAGGATTGTCAAATTAGACGTCGTTTAAATCGTTTGTCTGTCAAATATGAAGTCGACGTCAATTTTGACGTGCAAATCCTTCTGCGCATGCTCCAGCCAAAATGCGGTTGGAACAAAGCTAATCATTAAACGCGAAGGCATTGAATCGCCAAAGTTCCCATGGTCAGAACTTGGTGATTAATAGAACGGAGATAAAGATCTTCAGGAGGATATTTCATTCCAACACTTTCCAAGCTTCAGGACCCGATATTAATTTAAAACTCCTTCATCTACAATTTATCCAACTTTTTTTTTTATTTCAATTTTTTTCTTTTGCTTTAAACTTTTAGTGCTGCGTCGACCTGCTGGGCTATGTCGACGGCTTTGTGCAGAGGAATTGGACCAATGGACTTTTCTTTCAAGGTGAAGTACAATAATTATTATTTGGAAAAAAAGTCATTCTTTAACCCTGGTAGTTTAAGGAGAGGAAAAAATCCTTCTCAACTGAAGACAAAAAAAAGGTAACAAAGGAAGCGAGGTTTTTAGTTAAAATTTTGCTTCAATTACCACGGCCGCCCGCCCTGAACGGTTATGCTAATTCAATTGTTTAACAAAGTTGAATATGGCAGTTCCCGCCATTAACCCCCTCCTCTCTAACCACCGCACAATAAACTATCTTTCCAAAGCTTTTGTTTTAAGAATAAATTAGTAGAAAGGTGGGAAAAAAACTCTTATTGTTGAGGTAAATTTTTTATTCGAAAAAACAAACTTGGAAAATTCTCCTTTATTCTTTCCCTCCCTTATACATCCCCCTCCGTTATACTTTCGTTCCCTTATACCTCCCCCTCCGTTATACTTCACCCTCTGTTATACTACCCCTCACTTAAACTTCCCCCTCCCATGTATTTCCCCTCACTTATACTTCCCCTTCCCATATACTTCCCACTCCGTTATGCTTCCCCTCCCATAACTTCCCCCAACGTTTTACTTCCCCTCCGTTATACTTCCCCCTCCTATATAGTTTTTCTTTATTTCTCCCCTTAAGACAAAATTATTGCCAAAAGTCTGACGCAATACCTGTCCTTTTTGAATAAACGATAGAAACACATGTTTGAAAAAGACTTTGTTTAGGTTGAAAAAGTCGTTTTAGTTTTGATTAGGGTACCCAGATGACCCTCCCTTCCTCCGACCCTTCCGTCCACCTCTTTCCGTAAAAACCATGTATATTTATATGCATTTATAAACAGGGGCCTCGGAAAATAATAAACTCCAACTCCTAACTTAAAACCTAAACATAACATTATTCTTTGTAATGTATTTACAATAGTAAGTTGTTGAACAATAAAAAAAACAAAGAAGGAGGAAATCTGTTTTTTCTCATTTTATTTACCTACTTTTATATAATACGATGGCATTAAAAATATGAGAGTTGAAGAAAAATTGTGAATGAAGAGGTCTTATTCTTTATTTAAGTGATGGCGTTTTCCACTCTGGAAGAGAATTATTTATTCCGCGTGAGGCCGAAACGGTAGTCAATTCGAGATAGGTTCGGAGAAGCCGGAGGCGTTTTTATCAAGGTTTAGAATGCGTGTTGAGACTGAAGGCGTCGCAGGGGGGCACCCGATCCTCACCGGGGGGCCTTCCCGCGACCATCGCTTATTATTCAGTCAACACTTTTTTCGACTCCCGCCTTATTTTACGCAAAACGACCTAGTTTTAGGCTAAACGCTTTCTGAGTCGAAGAGGGGAGGGGGATTACGTAGTTGATGAGGGAGTACCAACTTAGAGGTAATCAGCCAATCAGGAGTCGCTCTTGCTAATAGACACGCTTGTCTTCATTGATTGCTCGATACCTCTCGGAACCCGGCTCTATGATAATTCGCCCCTTCCCGACCGCCTTCAGCCACCCCCTTGTACCGATCCTCTGAGCTCTCCTAAATGAGCGCCCACGTTTCAAATGGATACACCTCCCTCCTACCCATTAGTACCTAGATTCAAAGACTGTTTACAGAAGGGACCTGAGGTTGACGTGGTCATAATTGATCTAAAGTGCCCCATCCAAGAGGCCTAACGTTTCCATTTACCTTCCACCGGGTATTCAAACTAATCTACATCCATTTGACAGTTAACAACTATTTACGTTATTCATACATAAGAGGGGAGAACACCGTTCGACATAACGCATTACACCCTAAAGAAGATGAACATAAAAAATCAGTTGTTCACCATTATTCGTTTCAGCATAATGCAATTGAACATAAAGCTCTTAAAAGTTCAAAATTTTTTAGCATAAACATAAAGCGTTTCGCCATAAACGACTTTTTCAGTAAATGCAAGTCGACATAAAAAAAGTGCAAGTCACCATAACGCTTCTCACCATAAAAGCCTTTCTGTAAACTTGTTTCGCCATAAAACTCTATCGTTTGGGCATAATACATCTCACCATAAACTAGGTACAGCGAAAGAGCAAGCCTACTTTCGCCGTTTAAAACGCGATATGGCGAAGCGACAAAAACCTTAAAACTTGACTGTTCACCATAATGCAATTCAACATAAAGCATCTCACCATAAACTAGGAAAAGCAAATGAGCAGGCAGCTCCTTGCTCTCTTTTTAAGGGCTTAACATCCCTTTTCGCAGTCCGACCGTCGATATATTTTTTTGAGGGTGGCCTATATGCAAACTAGTTTGATAACACGAGGGGGTTAATTTTTTTCCTCTAGCAAGAGAATCTCTTTGGCTGTCCCTAGTTTATGATGAGATGTATTATGCCCAAACGACAAAAACAGTTTTATGGCGAAACGACAAGTTCTTTAAAATGAAAGTTTCCTTTATGTTCAACTGCATTATGGTAAAACGACAAATTTTATGTCGAAACGACAAGTGTTAAATCTCTTCTTTATGGTGAGATGTATTATGTTCAAATTCATTATGGTGAACGTTTTCGACCATTTTCTTAATGTTGAGATGCAGATTTTTTATGGTGAACGGTAAATCACCACTCGTGCGGTAACTCATAACTCGCGATTTCTGCTATTTTATGCGAATTTTTAGGCAAACGGCATTATGTCGACACGTATACACTCCATAAAAGTTGTAAAAATCGTTTAATAGTCGTCAAGGTTGAGCATCGAGGTGGCACGAAGATCGTGGAAGGCAATTAGACGATGGGAAACCCTGGCATTGGGTTAAAGCGTCCTTTCCGTTCGGTAAATATGAAAATTACCTTGGAGGGTAAACTCCTCGCTGGCAAGATGGCGCTAATCGCCGGCTACGCCTTTTAATTTTCTCGACATTGTTCGAGCTCTTTTTTTTTCTTCGCTCTCTTCTGGAGGGAGGAAGGACACGATTTCGTGTAGCGCACGACAACCTCGCGGACTCCCTCCCTCCGGCCAAATTATGACTTTGCCCGGCTCCTAATTTTCAACCGTGCACTTTTAAAACATTACAAAATAATTATACACACTCGGAAATTTTCCCATGAACTCTCAAAAAAACGTTTCGTGTAATAATTCCTTTTCTTACTGTAAATTACAGACGAAATGCCACGACACGTGATGGAGTGGCAATATCGGCCTCTTTCTAATCTGACACTTGGAAGAGACACGTGTAAATACAATAACGACTCAAGTACCTCTGTCGAATAAGAAAAACAGAAGAAGAATCTGAAGAGCTCTCGATTCCGTACGAATCCGTCATTTTTTCTTTTTGGTTTCCAACAATTCGTGCAAGAAAAAAAATCGTTCCCACGTATTTTTTATTTTCGTTTTTTTCCCCCCTTTTCTTTCCAAAGTAATGGAAATAAATAAGTGCCAGGGTCGGGTGTAATTATGTATAAATCTAGATAAGTTGGCTGAAGGGGAATGTGTGGGAACCTCGAGGACCCGGGCACATATCATAGCATAATGTCACTGATATTATAATAAGTTTGTCTCATCTTTTGAAAGGAGACAAAAAAAAAATATCTTGAAAGTTTTTGTTTCTTTTAAATTTACCGATTTTGCCATTCCGGTTTTGTCGGTTTTTCGAAACAATGGGAAGAGTAAATCAAAAAGACGTTCGGAATCTTTTTATCCGAAGACCTGTTGGTTTAATTGGGTTTCTTTTAAATGCTATGATAGCCCGTGGATAATCGGGGTGGATCGGACAAGGATAAGCACTTTCTCCTTAGACATTTCAGACACTCTATTAGCGGCAAGTCAATTCACTTTCAAGAAGCCACAATTTTCCGACTGCGGAGCAACCTAGCACTCAGAACTTCTACTCCTAGAAAAATCACCTTCGCGTTTTGCAGAAACGTCTTCTCAAGAGACTAAGAGTTTTATCGAGTTATTAGCTTTGTTCCGACAGAAGTTTGAAACTCCTGGAACATGCGCAGAAGGATTTGTACGTCAAATTTGACGTCAGATGAATTCAGATGGACTGCGGTTGGAGCTAATAAAAGTAGGACCTTTTTGGAATAAGTTGCGCGCTTTTTCTTCCAGGCGGTTAAGGTCGTTTATCAAAGTAGGCACTCGTAGTTCATTGTCGACGTCTAAAATGAGGGTGGGGTCAAATAAATTATAGAATTGTAAATTAAACGTGCTAGATATGCCCAGCCGTTCATTCAACAGTTGTCATTATTTTCTCTTTCTATTGCTCCCCCGGAAACGGTTGTTTTAGGCCGTAACTCATCTCCTTTCGAGGGCATCTGCGAGCTTTAAATCTATCAGGTCTCGTGTCCCACGCGTGGGGGATCTCTCGGATTATCAATTTTTTTTGTGGCAGGTGCCACAGGTGAATAGGTCTTTTTGGTCGCCTAAATTTTTCCCTCGGGAATTTTCTTTATTAACTAATTGTCACCTCTTAAAATAGTTCCAGTGTTTTAAGGATCGTTTAGTGCGGGAAGTGCCCTATTTATGCATCCTCGATCCGTTCAGAAAGTGAGGGTAATGCCTCTTTTTTTTGTCTCTTTTTTTTCTCTGTTTCGGTTTCGAGTTTCTCCGAAGCAGGTGTACTTGTTACAAATTGCACTTACCTTTACGATATGGGTACTTAAGGAAAACGGAAATGGCCAACTTTGTATTCTTTTTTTTCACCTTCTTTGATCGTCAAAATGTTAAACGATGCTTCAAAGTTGAAGCCAAAATGTTAAAAAAGCTTAGATACTTAAAAAAAAAGGTTTTTGTAGATATTTGGGCTTTTGAAAAGACTTTTTCTTGATGAAGAAAAAGTTGGGTTTTCAGGGGGTAGAACGTGTGAGATTGAAGGGATGCTCGGGTTCTAATGGACAATCGATATCTTGTGTCCGTCAACCCTCGGAGCCCCTCGCCAATACCGCAAAGTTACACTTCCTTAATTACACATTGTCTTAACCCTAGCCCTAGTCTCAAATCCTCAATCTCCCTTACAAATCGAAAATCTGTAATTCATCCCAAAGGATCTGAAAACCAGAGGCGACAGTTTTAGCAACTAGGAGTTTGCCAGGGGTCAATTTAAACGCTGACCAAAGTGAGAACATAAATAGCTATAAAAGTCGGTAATCGGACACTTCGTACTGAACAATTCGGCGTGTGTATGTGTCGACATAATGCGGTTCGCCATAATGCATTTGACCATAAAATAGCAGAAATCGCGAGTTATTGTTCACCATAAGAAATCTGCATCTCAACATATAGAAAATAGTCGAAAACGTTCACCATAATGCATTTGAACATAATACATCCCGGACACTTCGTACTGAACAATTCGGCGTGTATACGTGTCGACTTAATGCGGTTCGCCATAATGCATTTGACCATAAAATAGCAGAAATCGCGAGTTATTGTTCACCATAAGAAATCTGCATCTCAACATATAGAAAATAGTCGAAAACGTTCACCATAATGCATTTGAACATAATACATCCCGGACACTTCGTACTGAACAATTCGGCGTGTATACGTGTCGACATAATGCGGTTCGCCATAATGCATTTGACCATAAAATAGCAGAAATCGCGAGTTATTGTTCACCATAAGAAATCTGCATCTCAACATATAGATAATAGTCGAAAACGTTCACCATAATGCATTTGAACATAATACATCTCACCATAAAGAAGAGATTTAACACTTGTCGTTTCGACATAAAATTTGTCTTTTCAACATAATGCAGTTGAACATAAAGGAACCTTCATTTTAAAGAACTTGCCGTTTCTCCATAAAACTGTTTTTGTCGTTTAGGCATAATACATCTCATCATAAACTAGGGAGAGCCAAAGAGCTTCTCTTGCGAGAGGAAAAAAAATTAACCCCCTCGTGTTATCATATTAGTTTGTATATAGGCCACCCTCAAAAAAATATATCGACGATCGGACTGCGAAAACGGATATTAAGCCCTTAAAAAGGAGCTGCCTGCTCTTTTGCTTTTCCCAGTTTATGGTGAGATGCTTTATGTTCAATTGCATTATGGTGAACAGTCAAGTTTTAAGGTTTTTTGATAGGTTGTTTTAAACGGCGAAAGTAGGCTTGCTCTTTCGCTGTAACTAGTTTATGGTGAGATGTATTATGCCCAAACGATAGAGTTTTATGGCGAAACAAGTTTAAAGAGCGGCGTTTATGGTAACATAACTCATCTCACCCTAAACTAGGGACAGCCAAAGAGCAAGCCTATTTTTGCCGTTTAAAACGCGATTATGGCGAAACGACAAAAACCTTAAAACTTGACAGTTCACCATAATGCAATTCAACATAATGCATCTCACCATAAACTAGGAAAAGAAAGTAGGCAGCCAGTAGGATTTCGCCAAAAAACCGACAAAAACCTTAAAACTTGACAGTTCACCATAATGCTATTCGCTCATCCTCGCGAGAGGAAAAAAAATTAACCCGTTTGATTCATAAAACGAGCTGATCCCATTGGCTTTCCTTTTCCTAGTTTATGGTGAGTTGCTTTATGTTGAATTATGGTAAACTGTCAAGTTTTAAGGTTTTTATCGTTTCGCCATAATCGTGTTTTAAACTGCGAAAGTAGGCTTGCTCTTTCGCTGTCCCTAGTTTAGGGTGAGATGTACGAGTATTATGCCCAAACGGCAGAAATAGTTTTATGCCGAAAAACAAATATAAAGAGAGGTTTTTATGGCGAGAAGCGTTATGGTGACTTGCACTTTTTTTTTATGTCGACTTGCATTTGCAAAAAGTCGTTTATGGCGAAACGCTTTATGTTGAAATGCATAATGCTCAAAATTTTTAAACTTTTAAGAGCTATATGTTCAATCGCATTATGCCGAAACGCATTATGGTGAACTACAGATTTTTTATATCGAATTGCAAATTTTTTATGTTCAACTGCTTTAGGGTGAAATGCGTTATGTTGAACGGTGTTCTTCCTAACCATACCTACCATAATTCGAGATATCATCAGACACGTTTAAGCATTTTATTAATCATCAAATTAAGATCGAAGATAAAAGAAACATCCGAGATATTAATTATCCTGTCATCAAAACATGCATATTTACACTTGTACAAAAAAGGGGTCCGTTATCTCTCAGGAAAAAAATCATTTTAAACAATTCAATTATCATGAAATTAATCGAGGTTGTAATTATGACGGAGGTGTCGAGATGTATCGGACAAGAAACCATCTGTTTGAGACGGGAGAATATTTTATTGTTTAATTGCTGCCTCGGGTTTTTTTGTTTTTCCGGCCCCGATGGGCGGGCAATTATAGCGTTTACCCTTTTTGACTCTTCCCTTGCGGCTCTGATATTAAACAGGGTAATTTTCGGGCCGCGCTTCAAACAAAAGCATTTTTTTTTTTTCATTCTAGAGATAAGTGAACTTTGACACGAACACCTTTTTTTCATTCGTTTCTTTCGAAGACTTGAGGCGCTCCGGGTACGAAGGGCGAACTCGACAAAACGTAGTTTCGAGATATTCGCATTTTTAAGTTTCGGGTTTTACGTATTTAAAGGGGAAAAAATGGCGAACTCGACATAAAAATTATATGGGTGTATTCACCAAGAGGTCTAGAATCTGAAAATGATAAAAAAACTGGAGGACCCTTCCCCAAAAACCCGACGTCGAGGGTACCACAATAACTTCTTTAAGGAAGTTAAAAAAATTTGTCCGATGTCGAGTTCGCCCTTCGTACCCGGAACGCCTCAATTGAGAAACCTCATAAGCCAAAAGCTTGAATAATTATCAAAGTTTCTCTTGGAAGAGCAAGAGAAATGGGGTTTTTCGTTATGAAATGAGTTAAAGAATTGCTCAAATAGGAAAATATCAACGGGTTGAATCCCCTCGAACTTTTACGGGCGACTAAGCGTGAATCAGAGCGTTTCGTTCCGTTTTGATACCCGCCACGAACTCCTTAAACGGACAAATCAACTCTCTTCCCTTCATCTTTTACAATAAAAATGGCTTCCCTTAAAGAAAAAAACCTTTTTGGATTACAGATGTAAATCCGAAAAATGTGAAACATTTTCGCGTTCGTGCTCTTCGTAGAAAACTCAAAGGGACATCAATATACATCGGAGGATACGAGAAGGAATGGGCGCAAAAACTCATGAGCCACCCAAGACAACTCGAAAGGGAATCGACTTGATCAACTCACATCATAACAGCCGCAGAATGTCAAAAGGATAAACCTTTTCTTCATGTTATCCTTGACATCTTGGCCATAATTCATTTTCTTCCGGATTCCATAATATTTTTTTCCTCCCGTGTCCACTTTATTGAAACAAACGAAACGAATATGAAATGATGACAAGTCAGAATACAAATGAGTAGTTTTCAGTTTAAATATTCCAGACAGTTTTTGGACAAAAACTTTTTTTTTGGTTATGTTGTCACGTGTATATTATGTGTTTATAAAGTATATCAGGTACGTGAGAATCTCGAAATGTAGGGGGATGAGATTGAGTCATGTCTCGTATAAGCTTCCGATACAAGTCGTTTTTCTTTTCCGATCTCTATATTTTAGGGGTTCGGGTTATATAATGCAAAAAGGGGGGGTTACAGATTGCTTCTACATATCTGACGAGTCGTTATGGGGTATCAATGCGTCCGGAACTCCCGGAGGAAAACGTCTCCCCTAACGTATAAAGACGTAGCCGGAAAAAAATTGAATAACTCCCGTTTCTGCTGTGGTGGATGTTCCTAAATGTCTCACTCAGCAGAAAATCGAATTAATAGCTTTGTTACAACAGCAGTTTGAAACTTCTAGATGCGCAGAAGGTTTTGCACGTTTAATTTGACGTCAGAAGACTTCAGGTTTGACGGACAAACTCCCTTCCTTGACGTCCAAACCCTTCTGCGCATGCTCCAGGAGTTTCAAACTGCGTTTGGAGCAAAGCTAATTTCTGTGCGACAAACAAGGAGACCGATAAGACAGAATCAGTAATTTATTTCGTTTTATTGATCATAGTTCAGTATAATATACTTAAAAGATCTTTAAAGAGCTCGATGAAACTTACAGATCTCATTAGATAGAAGTAAGAAAGCCATTTGTGCCTGAAATTCTAAACCCACAATATCCTCTATACACCACCTACAGTTGATGTTGCGCTGATGGCAATAGTATCATCAGGATGCAATAGTTTTGATTTGACTAAGATAGGCTATTTGAGGCGCTCCGGGTACGAAGCGTAGTTTCGAGATATTCGCATTTTAAAGTTTCGGTTTTTACTTATTTAAAGGGGAAAAAATGGCGAACTCAACATAAAAATTATATGGGTGTGTTCATTAAGAGGTCTAGAATCTGAAAATGAAAAAAAACTGGAGGACCCTTCCCCAAAACCCCGACGTCGAGGGTATCACAATAACTTCTTTAAGGAAGTTAAAAAAATTTGTCCGATGTTGAGTTCGCCCTTCGTACCCCGAGCGCCTCATTTGAATTCGACTGAAGAAAATCTGATGATTTTGATAATGGGGTTTAGAATTCACCTTCTTGTGGGGAAAGTCAAGCAGTTTTCGCGAGGAAGAAAAGGAGCCTTCTGGGTTTTTTTTTCTGCACTTTTCCTTTAGAGAAGCTTACCGGTTCTGTTGTTTTATGTATAAAATGCTATCATAATTTAGATAGAATCTTGTCAAGGGAATGACAGATCCCGTTATTAAAAAGTTCCGTTTAGTTTCTTCGTAGTCGATAATCTTCTCCTTTTTTTTCTCCACCTTACTTTCTTTATTATAGCGAAGAAGAAGTCAATGTAGGAACTAAGGTGGTGAATCGCTTCCTCTTCCTAATTGCCGGTTGGGGTCCGGCCGACAGTTAGCTGTGATTGTTCCACCACCGCAAATGGAACTCGCTTGTTCGTTTCGTCGAGTGAACGATTTCGAGGCGACCCCCCCCCCCCCCCGGTTTCGACTACTACCGGACCCGCAACGGGTTATTGTCGGCTAATTGGAGGTGATCACTCCTCACAGGTCGGTAAGCTTTGGTTATTGAGATTGTTCGACGACTCCCTTCCTCCTCCAGGGCATGTCTCAATTAGAACAGGTTCAATGCCGAGTCCAAAACTAATTTTATACCTAATCAAAGTCATTGAAATCGAATTTAACAGCTTAATCAATATCATGGACGAATTACATCAACAACAATTGAAACCTTGGCCTTAAAGCATACAAATTAGGAAATATAATGATTTTTCAAAATCTTTCTTTGCTTTTCATTCTGAAGGTACTGCAAGAAATACCTTCCAGCTACAGCCATATGTGCCAGTATGTGATGTTAAGTCAATCAGACATCATATAGACTTAAATGTTAAGTCGATCGGTACACATGTATTGTATATATTGTAATGAATCAGGTGCTATTTGGGTTGGCATGTAGCGACCCGTAAGCATGTGGCTATAAATAAATATAAATAAATAAATAAATACAGAATGCCGAGATATACAACTCTGAAAACCATTTTTTTCGCCATTAGCGGGTTCTTCTTCTTATTCAGCATACCTGCTCCTTCGTCTGGCCCTAAGCACCACACCAAATGATCCGTTACCTTCATCAGATTGGTCCAAAGTGGATGAAGCAAAGAGAAGCTATTAAACTATAGTAAATTGCCGGTTGGTATTGGGTAGTTTCTGCTTGTCTTGAAGTCATCAAGTCTGGCAATTCAAACCTTCTGGGCTTGTTATTCCATGGAGTAAATTGAGTAGATGTTTTTATGCTTAAGAAGGGGAATTCCATAATTTTTCATGTCATTAGAAATGAGGGAATCACACCCTAGTTCAAGTCAATTCCATTAAAATAAAAGGACGCTTAAGACTTTTAAAAAATGAGGGTTGAGCCCCCTCTTGTTTTAAAGCCCAAGAGAGGTTCGGATGAGAGTTTATTATTTCAAATTTTAATCCTACCAAAGAGGGGAAGCCGATTTTAATAGTTTAATAAAATAATGCCTCCCAGGAGACTGTTTATCCGGTTGATCCCTTCAAAATCTGCATACTCCCGCCCATATTTCACACCCTTGTTTTCTCCCCCATCAGAAATCGCAAAGGGAGTGAAGCTGCTTAAACGGTTAGTTATTTCTCTATCAAAGGATATATTGTAAATAATTTATTTGCTGGTTGGTAGTTGGCGCTGTAGTAGATTCAGCAACGTTTGAGGTTTCGGGTGAGGGCGACTTAAGACAAATAGCCTACAAGAGCCCAGCTAATCCTTAATTAACCCCAGAGTAGGCTTCTCCTTTGGATGTCAAATTTATCGAGAGGATTATCCGACCTCAAGACTGTTCCGGTGAGCCGAATGCGAAACCTCAACAGCACCATTGAATAATAAGAGAATAAATTTAAAGAAACGCTTTTGAAGTTATCGCTGGGGGAATTTATTCTGCTATGAGACCTTTTGGGGAGGGTGGAGAAGCTATGAATCTAAACTTTCGCAAACGGAGACACGACAAAATTTATGCAGTTGAGCCATAATTAACTCGGCGCTCCAAGAAAGCTCTCTTAATGAAGATGTTATCCCCAAGGCAGAGGAGCCCTGATATGAGGGGGGGCGTGGTCCCCTCTTCCACCCTCGCTACGGTAAATCACTGACTTCAAGTTCTGAATAATTATCAAGTAAACTCTACCCAGTTGAATCCAGCCTCTCTCCCCTTTTTCGTTTATTTTATGACTAAAAATCTACACCTGAATCCTTTTTAAATCTTTGAAGAATATAGGTCAAGGGGAAAAATAAATAGAGAAAAAAAATGTGAAGAGGGGAAACAGCTATTTTTTGTGTCGAGATGGAACTTTTAGTTCCATACCCACTCAAATCCCCTGATGATGAAAAAGCAGGAGGATATAAACTCTTTATAAAGATTGAAGGGTTTCTATATGATGCACTCACCCTCCATCTCGCATCTATATCAATAAAGTAAGACCACAGGAGGAGCACATAGCCAAGTCTTTGGGGTCGGCGGAAGGGGAGTTACCCCCTTATAGATATTTTACACGTGTATTTATGTTTGCCTGTTTAAAGGCTCTTGCTTGATATGTGGGATCAGGCACGATTTGTAAGCATCAAACTCTAAAACATAAAACAGACATTCCCCCCGCCCCACGTTCGCACCGCAATAGCCTCCTATAACGATATTTCAGATGTGACTTTTTACCATCGGTAGTAAATGTGGCACTAACCTGGAAAACCCCTAATGGCAACATCTAACGCTCAAATAATAAACAAGACTTGAATATTGCAAACGGTTAAAGCTCCCAAGGGCTGCCAATATTATTTTTACATTTTTATAACGGCTCTTTTTACACGCGAGAGTTAAACCAATTTAATGTCCACCCACTGGAAACGATTCTTTTTTTTACTGCTCCGACTGAAAACTGGGCAATGATTAAGTTTAGAGAACTCTTTTACAGAATTTCAACTTGACCAATAGGAAAAGTCGGTCTGCTGATCTTTCAGGAAGGACATTTCCAGCCAGGCCGTCGCCAGGCGAAAAATGGGGAAAATGCTGATAAAAGATTATAGAAAACGCACAAAAATAAATTTCTCGGGCATTATGCAGTGAAAAGTTCCCAAAAATTTGGTGAAAAGGAGTTTTTTAGGCTAAAAAAAATCTACCTTAAAGAGGAAAACGGCAAAATAGTCTCTTCACCTATATATTTCACGCTAATTTTTTTCATTATAATTTTTTCACACCGAAAATTCGTTAAACATACAAGAAGTATTTGGTGAAAATTGGTTGAAAACTGCTGCCGTAAAGTATTCCGGGAAAAAATACTACGGCCGGCCGGCACAACAGACAAAATTGAGATCGGTAAAGATCAATATTCGATTTGACCTTCCAAGGTCTGGGAGACTCTTCTCCAAAAACCATACGTGGAGGGTATCACAATAACTTCTTTAAGGATGTTAACATTTCTCGTGTATTATTCCGTGAAGAACTCCCAAAAATATGGTAAAAAGGAGCTTTCTCGTCTAAAAAAAATGAAAAAACGCCCAAAAAGTTTCTTCGCCAAAACCTTAACTTGCAAAAATTACGGTTTTCTGGAAAAACGGTAATGTTAGGACGAATAGACGAGAAATGAAAAAGTGAACCTCAAAAATCACAAAAAGAAATGCCCCGAACCCACCTCCCTTTCTTAATTTATGAGTGAAAAAGAATCCGATACTCCAATAAAAAGGGAAACTTTTTTTTTTCTTTTTTAAAGATCCATTGTTGCTAAAAAACATCACGAATCAGAAGGTAATTCGATATTCCACTCTAATGCTGTCTTATGGCAACGGTTTTATCTGGGTATGGAAATGGTCGGGGAGGGGGAGGCTTGATATTTACGGGCGTGATCCTCCACAAGCGAACAGGGATTAACTAAAGTTACACTCAGTCAAATTGGACTATCATAAACACACATCGCCCTTTCACATCGGAATCGGGGGAGCCTTTAATGCAACCCCGGAGGATTTCAATACGCACGGATTCATCCAATCCGAGACTAATTTTCAAACCGAAATTTACAAAACGCTGTTTATTGATGGAGTTTCAAAGCAGAAGACTACATTTCGGGATTCTATCGTTTCTGGAATAAGAATCTTTCCGTCACTACTTCTTCAATCCTTTCAACAACTACTCGCATTTTATGATAATTTGTTGTATGGCCAATCATTTATAGTAGCTTTGTTCCAACCGTAGTTTGATACTGCTTTGAAAATCTTGGAGCATGCGCAGAAGGATTTGGACGTTATATTTGACGTCGTTCAAATCGTTTTTCCGTCAAATCTGAAATCATCTGACGTCAACTTTGACGTCCAAATCCTTTGCGCATGCTCCAGGAGTTTCAAATCAGGTTCAAACCGCTGGAACAAAGCTACAATGTATTATGAAACTTGCGTACATTGGTAATATCGTAAATAAAAGACAAAAAGAAAAAATATCAAAGGTCGCTTATTTTACAATGGATTTTACGTGATAATTGATCATTTTATATTAAAAAATGGAATAAGTAACCACCTTTTTCTCAACGCTTTGCAGCTCGGAAACGGCCGATCCAGCAATGAAGTTGATTTCGTTTAACTTGTAGAAAATGTAATCATCTTTCATTTGTGTAAAATACGTTTTTTGGATCCGACGACGCGTTTTGATGATACAGACGAAAAACCGCGAAAAGTCACGCTCCATCGCCCATAGGTCAACATTTTTCGTTGGTTTTTTTTTTCACTGTTTTTCGCCGCCATGCAGCTCAGGCGCCGTTGGTCGTACAAAAATTTTATTGAACCAAATTTATAGGAAACTTAGTCATCTTTCTTTTTTAACTTATATATTTTTTTGTCTACAACGCACCGTTTTGGAGATACAAGGCAAAAAACGGGAAAATTCGCGTTTCAACCCCCCTGCCCTGGGGGGGGGGGGTCTTCTGTGGGACATTACATTTCCGTCTACAGATTTCCTTGAAAAATCAAAACACCATATTTTTAGCTTCCTTAAAGAAGTTATTGTGATACCCTCCACGTCGGGTTTTTTTTCTCTTTTATATGCCGTTTCGATGTTTAGATTGAATGGACTATTGGCCTTTTTTTCGATTGTACGAATCTGTCACCAACCCAAAAAATCTATGAAGAAATAAAATGTCTCGTCTGTGAACTCATAGGATTTTAAGTTGTCGAATAAGAAGCTTTTAAGGATTAGTAGGGCCCATTCTAATCCTCACATAACAACATTAAACTTCCTCATCCCCCGTCCCTCTTTTCCAGCCTCAATTTGCCGGCCCCTTGCTTTCCTCAGTCTGGAGATTATTCAACCCCCGTAGACCCTTTCGCCCTCCAAGAGGCGGTTCCTTGACTTTAATTATGTCTCGTTGCGGCTCCCGGCTAACTACTACTACCCGGTCGGGTTACCGCAACCGCCAGACTTCCCCCCGATTTACTGCCAAATATGTAACACTGGATAGCATTAAATCCTGACAGACACCTCTATTACACCTTGTTCTCCTAAACCCACTACCTCTAATTTAGTTTGATTCTCCAATTTTCCGTACTCCCAAAAAAACAGGCGATTTATCTCCAATGTCCTCATATTTTCATTTTATTTCCGGACCATTCAGCCCGATCATAAAGTTATTACTTGGGCTTTGTCCACGTCTTTCTTTCCCTGATTTAGGGACGGATAAAGCGCAATATCCTTTCAATATGAGACCGGGAAAGATAGCCATTTCTTTTATTATATCGAGAGTTCTTCTTAAAGAACGTCCCAATCTTTTATGCCCCAGTGACACATTTTTTTTCCCCAGAGTTGCATCATCAGATTGATTTTATATCACTTTTTTTTGGACATGGAAAGGCAATATATGTTAAGATATGTCTCTCTTTTCACCCCATCTCCCTACAGTACTCTACTCTTGTTTCCGATCTGTCATGGAACGAAAAACACTTTTGAAGGAATTTCAGGGCTAAAAGTGCACTCAATCAATTCAAAAAGGGGAGAGGATCGAGGGTTAAAAAAGAGGTTGTTCTTCAGTCCTCACGCAAAATTTTCTTATTCAACCCCCCCCCCCCCCTCCCACTCATAAAATTGAAGCGCCCTTGACCCTTCTGGCTAGAAAACAACCATTTTTCTTGATTTTTGGGAGATTTCTTGATTTTGTGAGTATACGTGTCGACATAATGCGGTTCGCCATAATGCATTTGATCATAAAATAGCAGTAATCGCAGTTACCGTTCACCATTAAATACATCCAGCTCAACATAAAGAAAATAGTCGAAAACGTTCACCATAATGAATTTGAACATAATTCATCTCACCATAAAGAAGAAATTTAACACTTGTCGTTTCGACATAAAATTTGTCGTTTCAAAATTTTGCAGTTAAACATAAAGTAAACTTTCATCTTAAAGAACTTGTCGTTTTGCCCCAAAACTGTTTCTGTCGTTTGAACATAACTCATCTCACCATAAACTAGGGACAGCGAAAGAGCAAGCCTATTTTCACTGTTTAAAACGAGATTATGGTAAACGACAAAAACCTTAAAACTTGACAGTTCACCATAATGCAATTCGCTCATCTTCGCGAGAGGAAAAAACATTAACCCCCTTGTGTCATAAAACGATCCCATTGGCTGCGATTTCTTTTCCTAGTTTATGGTGAGATGCTTTATGTTGAATTGCATTATGTTGATCTGTCAAGTTTCAAGTTTTTTGTCGTTTCTTAAACGGCAAAAGTTGGTTTGCTCTTTCGCTGTCCCTAGTTTATGGTGAGATATATTTATTATGCCCAAACGAAAGAAACAGTTTTATGGCGAAACAACAAGTTTAAAGAGAGGCTTTTATGGTGAGAAACGTTATGGCGAATTGCCCTTTTTTTCTTTGTCGACTTGCATTTATAGAAAAAGTCGTTTATGTTAAAATGCATAATGCTCAAAATTTCTGAACTATTGAGAGCTTTATGTTCAATCGCATTATTCCGAAACGCATTATGGTGAACTACAGATTTTTTATATTCCACTGCTTTAAGGTGAAATGCATTATGTTGAACGGTCATCAACATCCTTGGTCTTGGTCTTCCGCTCCACGCTCCTTCACGAAACTCCCCTTGCGACCTATGAACCTTGCCCGCCACTGCCGAATATACGTACACTGAAAAAAAAGCAGTTGTAATATTGATGAAACGCAAATTGTTGACTTTTTTTCATTGCCACAAGTAGTTTTTTCATCTTAATAATAATTTTTTTTCATTGAGTTATGATGGCATTGTTGTTACAACGAATCGTCGATTTTTAAATTGTACAACATAAATTTATTCGTTACCATGAATTTTTTCATAGCACCAACAATTATTTTAAAATGGGATAATGAATTCTGATTATCAAAATTACTCGTTGTTCTTGTGATTGTCTCAACAAAGAGTATGGTTAAAATAATGAACTATTTACATCGTTTTTAAAAATAATGAAACCAATCATACATTCCTATGTCTTAATTATTGAATTTAATGATTTTGCGTTACTAAGAAATTAATGATACTTAATTACCGTAGTAATGAATTTTTTATCATAGTTTTAACAATTTTTTTTTTCAATAAACTTTGTTTCTTCATTATTAATTTAATAAATTTTCGAACGAGCGCTATTTGAGTGAGCGGTTTTGGTTTTGCCGCGTAAATTTAAAAACAATTGATCTCTCTATCCAACATTACCTACTCATTTTACCAAACTGTTTTTTTATTTATCAGTTTTATTTTTAATTTCTGTAATTTAAATTGTTTTTTTTTTTTTTTTTTTTTTTTTTTTAATATCACGTTTATGCTGTAAAAAATACCTAATACAAAAATTAGTTTTGATACCTATAGGTAGGTAGTCGATAACAACCTTTATTTTTTTGGGGGCCTAAAAGTTTTTCGGAACACTTTACGGCCGTAATGTTTATCCGATTTTCTCTAGATTTTCCTTTTGTGATTATCTAGCGAAAGCAGACATTCATCGAAATTCGCCAAAATGCGGTGGAGATCATCTGTCGGTAGGTAATGCTGCGGCCATATATACCTACATCCGATCCTTATCAAATTTACACTAAATACTCTTTACCTATATGTAATCCCGAATTCAAGTTAGGTAATAAATTCGATGAATTTTAGTAATAAAGTAGACAAAGTTTGGTTAGCTTTGTTAGCCGCAGCGCCGTTTTAAAACCTTCAGACAGTATTATCTCTTCGAAATTCGAAAATCGCTCTCCAGAATTTCTTATTCAAATAGCATTTTATGGGGGTTTCTAGAAGCTCATTCTCCATATACTAGACGATGACGGTAAAACAAGAACTTCTTGAGGAAGTTAATTCTGGCAGAGTAAGTTATTTTAATTCGGTGTTTTTCCTCCAACCTGAGCGGCTAATTTGCTGTGGCAACGATGAGTTTGCAATTTTGACTCGCAAAGTGTGAAGGGTAAACCGAGTTGACTCGCATCCTATCCGAAATTTTGACGAAACCTCAAAATTTGAAAAGACCCCCCTGAAGGAGATGTTGCTCAAGATTGTTGCTATACCGTCTCAACGGTTTAACGGTTTAAAAATTAAACGGTCTCAACGGCTTTTAAAATCAAATATCAATGAATTAGTTCATTGTGTAAATGATTCATTTTTTACTTTTTTTTATTTTTAAAATCAGTACGTAAAAGCAATGAAATGATTCATCGAATCAAAGAAATCTACTTACAATTTATGTATTTATTTCGTCAAATTCATACTTTTGGTTTTAACAATAATGAAAATTTCGTACATAAGACAATACTTTTTATTAACTTCAACCCCTCCAAAAAACCGCGAGAAATCGTTCATTTGTCCTCCGACTCTCAAGCGAGGAAGTTCGTTGCCCTCTGGACAAGTTTAGTGCGTACGCAGCTTATCTCCGAAAGGCACCATCATTAAGGTAAGCAATAAAAAATGTACAACTCGATATTATTATATTATTATCTTCATTATTATTTACAGCGACACCTATTTTTTCAGTCCAAATTTTAAAATGCGGTGCTTTTTATGCGTTTCGACCTTTCCTACTTTCAATGAACTGTATAGTCACCAGAAGCGTGTTCACAATTTAAATAGTAGCTCAGATTTTCATTGTGTTGAATGCACCCAAAAATTTACGCTTTTTAAAAGATACAAAAAACATATTTTGACAAAACATATAAACAAATCATTCGATTCCGCAAGTCATTTTACCCCTATGGAACGCAATTCACCCATTACTTCTCCAGTTCAACCCTCCACTTCATCATATAACATACAAATTCTACAAACATATAACATACATGAAAATCAGGCGTCAGATCCAGCTTTTTTTAATTTTCCCATATCATCAGATCAAGTCGATTATGACTATAATGCTCATTTAGAATCAATAGAAGAATCAGCCTTTCAATTTTGTTTAAGCCTTCACAACAAAGACAATCTTTCAAGAAAAGACGTTTATAATATTCAAAAATCTATAAGTGAAGAGATTATCGCCCCTATTTTAGATTTATTTAAAAATATTATAACCTGTCAAAAAAATCCGGATCAATCTCAATCCTTCCTTAGCGATATTATGTGCTGTATATCTAAACTAAGAAATCCATTCCAAAATTTTGACTCTGATCACAAGTTTTATACAACATTACAAATTAAAAATAATACCAATCACTATGAATCATGTTTCAAAGAATTCAATATATATGAAGAAATAGCACCTGCACATAAAAATGGTGAACTCATACATAAAACAGTAAAAGCAAGTGGCATTCTGATGCCCTTAAAGTATCAGTTCAAAGTTTTTTTTGAAAAAAATAACCTTATCACGAGCACTCTGAAGTACATAGAAAGTTTAGAGAATAATAACAGCAAAAGATTAACCAACTTTGTTCAAGGAGAGCTTTGGAAAAGAAAAAAACAATTATACCCTGGTCAACTTTTGATACCATATATTTTATATATAGATGATTTTGAGATAAATAACCCATTGGGGACCCACGCATCTAAGGATTCCATTTGCAATTTGTACTATTCTTTCCCTTGCTTACCGTTTAGCGAGTCTAAAATTAAAAATGTTTTTCTTGCTTCCTCCGTTAAATCAAAAGAATTAAAAAAATTTCAAAACGAAAAATGTTTTCAGTTATTGATTGAAAGCATTATTTCGTTAGAAACAGAAGGAGTAAAAATAAAAAATGAAAATACTATCATGAATATTCACTTTATATTAGGGTTAGTGGTGGGCGATAATTTGGGCTTAAATAGTTTCCTTAATTTTAGCAGTTCGTTTTCTAGCACCTATTTTTGTAGGTTATGCCAAGGGGCCAAAGATATTTGTCAACTCACATCTTCAGAACAACCAAACCTAATGCGTACAATAGAAAACTACGACAGTGATATAATTACCAGTGATCATGGAGTAGTGAAAAACTCGCTAATGAATAACATACCATCTTTTCATGTTGTTGACAATTACTACGCAGATATTATGCATGATCTGTTTGAAGGCGTGTGTCATTATGACCTTATTCATATTCTGAATTACTTCATTTATCACATGCAATTCTTTTCGTTAAGCACATTAAATTCTCGAAAAACTAATTTCGATTATGGCCCTACAGAAATTAAAAATACATCTCCAATAATCGAAGAAAAACATTTGAAAAATAAAAAACTCAAGATGTCAGCAAGAGAAATGATGACATTTGTTATCAATTTTCCCATTATGATCGGTGACTTTGTCCCCGATGACGATGATGTGTGGGCATTTCTGATTAACCTAATCCAAATCATTGACATTTTGCTTCGTTTCGAAATTACCGAGGAGTCGGTATTACAATTGGAACAGAAAATCATACATCACAATGCAAACTATGTAATTTTATTTAAAGACACACTAAAACCGAAATTCCACATACTAACCCATTATCCGACAATCCTTAAACAGTCGGGGCCTCTGCGAAACATATGGTGTTTTAAGTTCGAACAAAAGCACAAACAATTCAAAACGTATGCACGCATAATAACTTCAAGAAAAAACATTTGCCAAACTTTAGCCAAAAAGTACGAATTAAAATTCGCCTATGAAATGACAACAAAAGAAAACACGGAAATAAATAATAAAAAAATCGATAAAAGCAGCTATGATAGCATTATAAAAAACATGCTAGGAGAAAAGGATATTCAATATTATTCTCAAATCAATTTGAAAGGTGTTTCTTACGAATCTGGGCAATTTATTTTTACATATAACCGCGAAATGACCGTCGAGTTTTACGTAATCCGGGAAATCTTATCCGTTGGAAACAAGAAAATGTTAATTTTTGGCCAAAAAATACTATCACATGATTTTGATAACCATACATTGACTTACATAATAGATCCTAAAAAATATGGTAGTTTAGAATTCATAAGTATCAATGAATTGGCAGGGCCACCCATTCATTTAGTAAAAACAGCAAGAGGAATGCATTGCTTGAGGCCAAAAGATTATTATCATACATTAGGTTAATCATTTTTCCCCCTCCCCCTACCAAATACTCTGTTCTCTTTCAAAGATACATACTTATGCAATAGGTACATTAACATACAATACATACAAACTCAACTCATACAGAATACAAAATACACAAAACAAAATACAAAATAATACAAAATACAAAATAACTCTATTGAAAATCTGATCCTTCTTATACGTTCCAAGTTCCAAGAGTGAGAATCTGGATCGGATGCGCCTGCTCTCTGTTCCTTTTTCATACGTAGTCCCGACTCCCTGGTCCCTACCTCGTGGCATGATGAACCCCCCTCCCACCCGCTAACACGTAAACGCTGCGGCAGAACAGCGAACACAGTCTGAACTAATGAACTAAAGGAAATAAGGATTCCAACCTCTCCGCATTGCATTCATTGCGCGTGTCACGTGAGTGCATTCAAGAATCAAGTTTTAAGATTCTCGCCGGCTTTAATCTACTATCGTAATATTCTTTATGCCACTTGTATAGCTTTTAATTAAATTTTAGAGTATTTCATCGACACGAGCTCGCATAAAGTTGCAAACTGTCGAACGTCCTCAAAGCTTCGATCGCACCACGTGGTTGGGTGCGAAAGTCTTCAGAATCTCTCCGCTTAATCGCATTTTCGTAAGTTTTTTTCTCTCTCGTTTTCTTCTTAGCTTTTGATTAAATTTAAGAGTAAATTTTCATCGTCGAGCGATCGCCAAAAGTTATAAACGGACAGTCGAACGTCCTCAAAGCTTCGATCGCACCACGTGGTTGGGTGCGAAAGTCTTCAGAATCTCTCCGCTTAATCGCATTTTCGTAAGTTTTTTTTCTCTCTCGTTTTCTTCTTAGCTTTTGATTAAATTTAAGAGTAAATTTTCATCGTCGAGCGATCGCCAAAAGTTATAAACGGACAGTCGAACGTCCTCAAAGCTTCGATCGCACCACGTGGTTGGGTGCGAAAGTCTTCAGAATCTCTCCGCTTAATCGCATTTTCGTAAGTTTTTTTTCTCTCTCGTTTTCTTCTTAGCTTTTGATTAAATTTAAGAGTAAATTTTCATCGTCGAGCGATCGCCAAAAGTTATAAACGGACAGTCGAACGTCCTCAAAGCTTCGATCGCACCACGTGGTTGGGTGCGAAAGTCTTCAGAATCTCTCCGCTTAATCGCATTTTCGTAAGTTTTTTTTCTCTCTCGTTTTCTTCTTAGCTTTTGATTAAATTTAAGAGTAAATTTTCATCGTCGAGCGATCGCCAAAAGTTATAAACGGACAGTCGAACGTCCTCAAAGCTTCGATCGCACCACGTGGTTGGGTGCGAAAGTCTTCAGAATCTCTCCGCTTAATCGCATTTTCGTAAGTTTTTTTTCTCTCTCGTTTTCTTCTTAGCTTTTGATTAAATTTAAGAGTAAATTTTCATCGTCGAGCGATCGCCAAAAGTTATAAACGGACAGTCGAACGTCCTCAAAGCTTCGATCGCACCACGTGGTTGGGTGCGAAAGTCTTCAGAATCTCTCCGCTTAATCGCATTTTCGTAAGTTTTTTTTCTCTCTCGTTTTCTTCTTAGCTTTTGATTAAATTTAAGAGTATATTTTCATCGTCGAGCGATCGCCAAAAGTTATAAACGGACAGTCGAACGTCCTCAAAGCTTCGATCGCACCTCGTGTTAGTGTGCGAAAGTCTTCAGAATCTCTCCGCTTAATTGCATTTTCGTAAGTTATTTCATTTTACAGGTTTTAATGGCATTTTCTATAGATTTTTATCGTCAATTGATCTCGTTGCAGTGATCCATAATGGAAGATTGGTGTTGCAATGAGGATAATAATGTTTATCCTAAAGAGAAGGAATTGCTGAACAGTTTTCCTCTCACATCAAACTCTGCAGACATGTCATCGGAAATTGAACCTTTGAACGATGAGCTTGAATCTCTTTTAGGAGACTGGGGACTAAAGCATCTTTTACCTGAATTTATTAGTAAGTTAATGGTGTCTAAAAATGCAAGAACTGCTAATTGAAAACCTGACCACCTTTTTTCCTCTCTAATTTTAGACCAACAATTGACGGTTTCCGTACTCAAAGAGATTACTCGCTCGCAGCTGGAAAGAATGTTAAGTTTTTATCCACTTGGTGTCCAGTTCCAGTTGGAAATAAGATTCATAGAATGGCGAAAATCTATTGGCAATCCTGTGGTGTGTTGTGGTGGACCTCCCCCCTCTATTGCCCCTCTCGTCAATGTGGTACCTCCATTGACTCCATTGGCCCCTGACAACAAGGTCACACAGTCTCCTGGTAAAAACCTTATACATATTATGAAACCGTAGCTTATGCATAATCATCTATTATTTTTCAGCAACTTTATCTGAAATTTTGCATTCTTCCAATAAGGGGAAAAGACTTATTGAATTTTACAATGAAAAAGGAAATTTTGGCCCTGAACAACGGAGCATTCTTATAAATGTAATAACTTATTATTTTCAAGACCGAGAGTTACCATTTACTTTGAAAACCAGTCGAGACATAGAGCTCCAAATATTGGAAAGATTTCCAACTGAAATAATTGTAAGTTAATTGTATATTATGATGTATAGGTATAACAAAAGT
Source organism: Orius insidiosus (assembly GCA_014119065.1). NCBI lineage: Eukaryota > Metazoa > Arthropoda > Insecta > Hemiptera > Anthocoridae > Orius > Orius insidiosus. The sequence goes on from JACGAQ010000165.1 coordinate 264,766, forward strand.
ACCAACAGTAACAAAAGTAGGTAATGTATAACTTTTAACTGTTTACAGGAATACTATCGTAGTAGCACTGATAAAAGAGGGCGACTGTACGTGAAATATCACAATTCAATATCCACAGAGAGGAATGCTCTAAAAAATAAAAAAACCAAGAAATGCATCATACAAATGAAAGATCGGTTTAATATGGATTTCGGTATAGCTTTTATTAGTATTCTGTTAATTTTTAGTATTCAATACTTTAATTCTACTGTTTTTTTTTAGTACCTGAGGACAATGCCGAGCTTTGTCTTTCATCAATAAAACATGAAAGACTGTCTTCATCTGAAATAGATTGCTTATGGTCAGCATGCCACAAAGCAAGGATGGATTTTATTCGAAAACATTCTATGGTCGACGTTTTAAATACATGGGAGCCGTACAACAAACCGAGCGGTTATCGTATGGTACTAAAAATTTTTCTTGTTATTATAAAATAAACATTGTAACTTGCAGATTGAAATGGATTTCACACTTGCATTTAACGAAAAATCACTGCTCGAACGGTGGGACTTTGAAGTTAATAAAATTATAAACTTCATTAAAACAAATATCAAAGACAAAAAATGTCTTGCTTTGATAAACGACTTAACCGAAGATTCTAACTCAAGTAATAAAATAAAAAATAAATTAGTTGAAAATTTTATCTAATTACATTTATTTTTAGACCACCGTGATGCTGTCGTTATTTTGACTTTACAAGCATATTTTGTTCCCACGGCGAGATCAATTAAGAAAGATGCGAATGGGAAAAAAAACGTAATAAAATATTCTATAAAGGACGCCCAAGACTCCATACTTTTTATTGGAAAGACACTTCAAGAAGTTGAGGATACAATCAAATTTAAAGTTGAAAGACAGGCAAATCTTCAACCAGCCATTTACTGTGTAGGTTCATTAAAGAAAATTACCGATATTGTTGTTATAATAGAAAATATTAGATACTGTTTTAAATCTATAATCAAAGCACTTGATATATGCTTCAAAGCTATGTATGTCTTCAACTTGTCGCTTCCGGAAGAATCTAAAAATTTTTACTCGTTTGTCGAAAGTCACTTCTACAATCTTAAACCGTCTGTCAAGCTAGACAAAATTTTTATTCTCAAAGAATTTTTAGCACAATGATTGTTTGTACCTAATTAGGTTTTTTTTTTGTAACCCATTTTTAAATAAATTTTGAAATACATATCTTACTGTTTTTACTTTCTTTTACCTTATGAGTTATGAGTTATATATATGAAATTATTCTTTTAAATAAAGAAACAAATTAATGAAAGAATGAATCGATTGCTTTAAACTAAAGACGAGGTTCATTATGTTCTTGAACAAAAGTTGTTCTATTAATGAATTATAATTGAGGTTTTAATAAAAATTTTCAATAATTAAACGAAGGAGTTTCATTAAAAACAAAAACAAAAATTTTTAAATCAATGAAGTAACTACGTTGAACCATGAACGATGGTTCATTGCTTTCAACAATACTATTTCCAATAACTATAAAAGGTTCATTGATTGTAGTAAACATTATTCCTCACATCTATGATGATATTATTAAAACGGTAAAAAATAATATTAAGTACAATGAATCTAGATTGTTGAATTATGGAACCATTTACTTATATTTACGAAAAGATTCATGTGAGCTATTAAAGTAGGATTAATAACATCAATAATTCAAGTTCATTGCTCCAAAGAAATATTCATACCTAAAGTAATTTAATGAAATGCGTTTCATTCTGGCAACAATCCCCGTAATTGGAGCCCTTTTAATGAAAATATTTCATTGAAGCAACTGCATTTTTTTTTAATATAACGTCAGTTTTTTTTTCAGTGTAAACATAAAATCCCTTTTATTACATCTTGGCTACATTATTCGCTAATCAGATCAATAGAGAAACTTGTTTTTGTGCGTCTTCATCGCCCGTGTTCTTTCATCAGGGAGCAATTAAAAGCCGGCATAGACAAGAGGTAAGATTGTTACCATAATTTAATGTATTAATTAGTAAAAGGCTTGTTTGTCTTGGATTTTCTTAGTATCATTTCCCAGATTCTCATTACCAAACCGTAGTTAGTTTTTTCTTCTTAATTTTAATCCTCGAAAGGATAACGAGGGCATAGGAAACAATAAATTAGGGAACAATGAGCCTGTGACGCAATTCTCAAATCATTATGGATCCATGAAAGCTCAAAAAAAAGGCGAAAAGGTGGAAGGGAGGAAAAAAGTGGATGAGAAGTGATTGTTGAAAGGGGGGTACCTCCATTGTTGCATAAGGAAGATAACGAATCTAATAGAAAGTTCTCCGATCTAATTAACTAACGTTGTAATTACAAATCTAAGCCTTTTTCTACAAAAATAAAAGTTCTTTTTGAACTCCGCCTCCCATAAAAACGTCCGATTGATCGATAGTGTATTTTACTAGCGGGATAAAATCGTAGGAAAAGCGATTCAGGGATGTTTGTATTCAAAAGATAATTTTTTCTTACGAAGTGGAAAACGAGGCATAATGAATTAGTGAAATAAAGTTATAAAAGAGTTGGGTCCAAATCACATAAGTCAGATAATAGCTTTGTTCCAACCGCAGTTTGAAACTGTCTTGTAACTCCTGGAGCATGCGCAGAAGGATTTGTCCGTCAAATCTGAAGTCATCTGACGTCAAATTTGAAGTGCAAAGCGAATTCTCCAGCTCCATCTCCAGAAGTTTTATACCAGTTTCAAACTGCGGTTGGAACAAAGCTATTATTGATTAACTACTACGAGCTTTGTTCACTTATTTTTATATGAGGCGCTCCGGGTACAAAGGGCGAACTCGATAAAAAACGTAGTTTCGAGATATTCGCATTTTAAAGTTTCGGTTTTTATGTATTTAAAGGGGAAAAAATGGCGAACTCAACATAAACATTATATGGGTGTATTCACCAAGAGGTCTAGAACTGAAAATGAAAAAAAAACTGGAAGACCCTTCCCCAAAAACCCGACGTCGAGGGTATCGCAATAACTTCTTTAAGGAAGTTAAAAAATTTCTCCGATGTCGAGTTCGCCCTTCGTACCCGGAGCGCCTCATATGATTGTATATAAAGGTGAAAATGCGTTTGACAGCATTGATTGTGTAAAATAAATAGATCGAACACAGTAGGAATTATAGAGCTGAGAAAAAACAGAAATGACCTTGAAAGGATTCATCCACTTCCCATTCTTTGTAAAAGGATTATGACGAAACTATTCATCGGATTTTCTTATATAATATATTTTTGGAAAGAGCTCGTCAAAACCTAGAAAATGGCTAACGGTTTTTTTGGAAAAAATGTTTTGGTCAAAAAGTAAGCTTTCTATTTTCCAAAGGAAAACTTTTTCGGAAAAACTGCTCCCAAGACCGCCTAGACTTTCCCAAAATAACGAGAAATAGCTTTTGTAAAAAAAATTCCAAACATTTTTAGTGCTCAAATAGAGGAAAGTAATTTTAGGCATCTTCCAATTCTGTGTAACACTTGATGAATTTTGAGGTCGGATCCGCCTTTAAAACAGAAAAAAAAGACATTATGCAGTAATCTTTGTAGGTGGAAGGGATTTCGAGTTGAATCTCCGTAGAAGGTTAGATCAGGTCCTTTGGAAATTCAATATGAAAGAGGTTGGATTATGAATAAATATAAGAAAGAGAAGGATGGATAAAGGGACGGAAAGGGGGTTGATAAAGGGCCCGCGCTACCAAATAGAGGCCTATTCGAGAACGTCCTCTCATGTAAGATTCATCCTTCCTTTTTAATGTCGGTTATAGGAAAATATGTCGCCGACCCCCTCGATCTCAGGGGGCGTCTTTCACACTCCTCGCGCGGGCCGAACCCATCAATCTCGACATCGCCGTTCATTAAACCGCCTTTGACAACTTTTATTTTTCTCCTCTTGTATTTTTGCACCCGAGTCAACGTGTTAACCTGTAAAGAATCCAATTTATTGAACACCTTTCCATTTTCAAGACTCCGACTTCATTCTTATGGCTGATCCTCAAAAATCAACCAAATTACTTTCCTATATTTGAGCACTAAAAATCGTCGGAAAATTTTTCACAAAAGCTAGTTATCGTTAGTTTGGGAATGTATAGGCGGTCTTGGGAGTAATTTTTCCGAAAAAGTTTTTCTTTGGAAAATGGAAAGCTTATTTTTCGACTAAAATATTTTTTCCAAAAAAAACCGCTAGCCAATTTGTAGGTTTTGATGTGCTCTTTCCAAAAATGTATTATATAAGAAAATACGATAAATAGTTTCGTCATAATCCTTTTACAAAGACTAGCTTTGTTCAAATCCCAGTTTGAAACTCCAGGAGCATGCGCAGAAGGGTAAGACGTCAAGTTAGACGTTAAAATCGTTCAGCTGTCAAATATGAATTAATCTGACGTCAAATTCGAAGTTCGAATCCTTCTGCGCATGCTTCAGTAGTTTCAAACCAGTTTCAATGCGGTTGGAACAAAGCCATCATTATTATTATAGTACTTAGCAACTCTTTTGTGTGTCCGAATCATAAAAAAAATGTTTGAATTTGTTGCTAAAAATACCTAAATAAAATATATAATAATCTAATACGCCCGGAATTCGATGATTTTTTAAAAAATGTTCATCCTTTAAAAAAATTAAAATAATTAGTTGACAATGATAATTAAGCATCTAACTGCATTAAACAAAATTAAAAACCATAATTTTTAAATAAAAAATATTTAAAACTTGTTCCAATTGACAAAAAGTTCTTTGTCAAAAAATTAAATTCCAAAAGGGGTTGTCCTTCTCAGTCTTCATAAATCCAACCGTCAACAAAATAATTCAAATGACTCATAGTCGGCCCGTTCAAAAAGAATCTTCTAAAAATAATACTTGTCCTTTTGAGGTTGTCCCATTTAAAGGTGATGATGGACACGAAAATTATAGCTCCGATATTATCTTATATTGTCGACCCGTTGAAAAGATACAAATAACGTTTTTAGAGACACCTGAAATGTCGAGGGGGGAAAAAAAACAATATTTTATAATCATAAAAACACAAAAGAACGTCGACCGGAATCGAAATAATTAAAGGCTCTTTTACCCATTGAAAAGCCCGGACTCAATTAGGAAATTACATATCTGACCAATCTTTTGTACGACAAAATGCTAATTCGCGGTTTCTCATTAGCATCTAAATTGTATACAATAGAATCATTGGATAGAAAAAAATTATTTCCTTTGAAATGAATTAGTTTTGTTTTTTTATTGTTTTTATATGCGATTGCATCATTTTGAGAACAAATGAGAGGAAATGAGATTTTGGAAAAAAGGGAGGTCGAAAAAGATTTATGAAGTTTTTGAGAAGAAAAGAGGAATGTCTGAGGAGTTTTCGCATTTCCTCACGTCGTTGTTTGACCGTATTTGTTCCTTTGGGTTAATTGTGTAATTGTGGGCCAAGCTCGTGCCCCATTGTTTCTCCTCCATTTTTACGAGCATCCGCCTCTCGCCATCTCGCCACGCAATTAAACGGTCGTCCGAAGCCTTCATTAGATGCCCGCCGCGGCCGTGATCTAGGATCGATACGTTGAAAGCTTTAGGGAGATGAGAGGACGGATTCTTGGAAATCCCTCGACGTAAATTTTAAACCCCCTCCGCTCGGAATTTTCTTTTAACCGATTTATTACTTGAAAACTTCTCTGAGTGCTCATTGTTTTCGAAACCGGAGTTTAATAAAAGACCAAAACTCTCACAGAACAACAAACTAGCGCGATATAATCCCCTCCCACCTGCCTCTCGTTCACTTTTTTAGAAAAAACCAGGCCCAAGACAAGCTGTGAACACCTGACTAAACAAACAAACTAAATTAGTTTACATGGGTAGAAATTTTATTGACCTCTTATAACACAAACGTCTTTATGCCCATTATACTAATACAGTATATCCTCCTCAATGGAGGATTTAGGAGCCTAATGAGAGAAGTTTACTGGGAAAGCCCTGAGGGCAGCTCGGCTTTCAAAAAATTAGGCTTTTCTTCCACATTACAATAACACAGTTCTCTCAAAAACTTACTAAATTCCATAGAAATCGAAATTTTTACCTAGTTACAAGTTTTGCGAAAAGGTCAAAAGGTTGATCAGATGGACATGAACGACCACGAAATGTAGGCCATGGAATAAAGCAAAAGGGCGAAGGGTAACTGCATGCAGAAATTTTGTTGTTTCCAAGAAAATATTGACCTTGATTACGTGGCTTCAACGTTCTAAGGGCAATCCCGCCTCCCTCACAGTTTAACAAAAATATTTTTGGACTTTTTCTACCAATTTAGATCAAAATTATCTATTTTTATAGGATTTTTGGGAGTTTTACTGGGTTTTTTGACGGGGGAAAACACATTTTAAACAATTTTCTGGCGTTCTATTTGCCCTTAAATAGACTCAAAATCACTTCTTATAGAATTTCCGATTAAGTTTTTTAATTTTCCCGCAGGTTTTGGAACAAAGACCTCCTTTTGAATTTTTTAACTTCTTTAGAGAAGTTGTTGTTTTACCCTCAACGTATTAAATTTCTCAAAAAAAAAGTAGAAAATTGTTCGAAAAATAGAAATTTTTTTCAAAAAACAAGTAGAAAATTGTTTGAAAAAAAAGAAAACGAAAATTTTGTCTTAGCGTATGAAATTATTCTTACACTCTATTGTACTTCCCCTCCTTAAACTTCCCCTCCCTTATACTCCCCTCTCCTTCAATTTACCCTCCATTGTATTTCCCCCTCCTTAAACTTCACACAACTATTAAAAATGTCAAATTTTAGCGTTTTTCGCTCTAAAATCCGTTAAAATTGACCTAAGAGACTGTTTTTTTAACTTCCTTAAAGAATTTAACATCCTTAAAGAAGTTATTGCGATACCCTCGGAGGGTAAAATCGAATATTGATCTTTACCGATCTCAACTTTGTCTGTGGTGCCGACCGGCCGTCCGGCCGTCCGTAGCATTTTTTTCCGGAACACTTTACGGCCACAGTTTTCATCCGATTTTCACCAAAATTTCTTTAGCCGGTGAAGAAGAATGTAACGAGGGGATTTTTGAATTTCGAAAAAATGGCGGAGATATGTCTGTTTGAAATTTTAAAAAATTCGCTGCGGCCGAACCGTTAATCCGATTTTTACCAAATTTTCACCAATTACTCCTTATATTTTTTAAGAATTTTTGGTGTGATAAAATTGCGACTTTTTAATTATTAATTTTTTTTTTTAGTAGGGAGAAATTTCGTACTTCTACCCTTTACGAGAGGCACATCCCTAGGCCAAAGAGCCCATTATTTCTACCTTGACACTTAAAAAAATTTTCGAAAAAACAACTTAAAAATTTAAAAAAAAAAAAAAAAGAAAAGAAAAAGAAAGAAAACCCGGAAAATTATTCGAAAAAAAAATTATTTTTTTTGACAAAAAAAAAACAGAAAATTTTTCGAAAAAAACCGGAAAATTTTTCGAAAAAACAAACTTGGAAAATTCTCCTTTATACTTTCCCTCCCTACAACATCCCCTTCCTTTATACTTTCGTTCCCTTATACTTCCCCCTCCATTATACTTCCCCCTCTGTTACACTTCCCCCTCTGTTATACTTTCCCCTCTGTTATACTTCTCCCTCCGTTATACTTCCCCTCCTATATACTTCCTACTCCGTTATACTTCCCCCTCCGTTATACTTCCCCTCCCATATACTTCCCACTCCGTTATACTTTCCCTCCAATATACTTCCCACTACGTTTTACGTCCCCTCTGTTATACTTCCCCCTCCTATATAGATACTTCTCTTTAAGGAAGTTTTCGTTGGAAGCTCTTCAAACCAGTACTTTTTTTAAAATTCCACGTCTTTTTGTGCGAAGATTCCAACTATCACAAATTCAAATATCTTCACATTCTGCATTACGACTTCGCTAACGGCCTTTTTTCAAGTTAGAACCACAATTTTTATTTCAGAAATAAAATAGCGTCTCTATGGAGGCGTCTCTATGAAAATAGCGGTTTTTGAAAGGAATTTCTTTTCGTACCTTAAATTTTGAAAGAGCTACGGCGTCTTTTGTAGATGTGCAAAAAGAAAAATTGCTTTTATTTTATTTTTTTTTTTTAATAAAAGAGAGAAAAAAAATTGTTTGGCATAAAAATGAATCTTGTAGCGTCTCTTTTTTTCATTAAGGGCTCTGAAAAGGGGGAGACTGAAACAATATTTGAAGAAGGAGGCGTCTCTGGAACAAATTTATAATACGAGACTAACTTGTTGAGCGGCACTCCATTCAGCCGGTTATTACATCACATATTGCACTCGTGACCCCCCTTCCCGTAGAGTAAACAGCCAACCCCATCCCTTTTCAAAATTATTTGTATTATTTGAAACCTTATATTAAGAGAGTTCTTGGCAGGGGGGAGTTTTACATAAAAGGAAACGTTCGTAGGGTGAGGATATGACTGCGCGATATGCTTTAGAGCTTTTCATTATTGGAGACACTTGCTCTTCGCACTTCATTAACGGCTCCTTTGTTCCATCCCTTTTTACTTGTATATCCCTCTCACACGCACATCCTTTTAGTCCACATCAACCCTTTCTCTAATTTCACGTAGCTATCGATTTTTTAGAATCAATCTTTAGAACACCCACGGTCCAGTGACATTTTTGTAACTTTTTTCCCCCCGAGGCTCGTCGATCCGTGAAGGACTCGAGAAAGAGGGAGAAGAATGAAAAATTTATCTCTTCATCTGTTTCATGTTAATTATAAACATTAACAAGGTCCGTATCTCTTCTTCTCCTCTCGAGGTAGATAAATGACGGGATAATTGATGGAAGGGAGATATGCAAATCTACGATTGTTTTAATGAACAATTATTATTGGGATAAGGAATGAAAGGATGGATAGGGAAATGGCGCTCTTTTTACTCCTGAAAGACGGAAAAGGGCGAACTCTCGTTAATTAAGTTCTAAACGAAAAGTCAGTCCGCTCCCTCTGAAAACTGATATCGCCCACACTGCGGACGTATGAGCAATGATGAACTCCCGAGTTCAATTCCTAGTCCATGGGAATTTTTTTCCTCTCGCCAGAAGAGCTCGTTTGATATCACGAGAGGGTTAATTTTTTCCTTTCGCAAAGAGAGCTCGCGTGGAAAGGAAAATAATCAAACGAGCTCTACTTGCGAGAGGAAAAAATTAACCCCCTCATGTTATCAAACGAGGTTTCCTAGAGTATTTGAATTAATTGCTCCAAATAATTTAAGGGATCTAAAATGAATAAGCGACCCCTCGATCCTTTCAAATGAACGGGTTGCTTTTAATATGAAAATTGCCGGAAACTTGAAAGAAAAGCTCGGTGGGGAAAGGATAGAATTGAAAACGCCTCCGAAGAAAGTTTCGAGTTAAGTCATCGGCCGAAGGGTTTCAAATCATTAAGCGATATTCAGGGATAATCTCAAGACCTTATTCATTATCATACACAAGTTTGAAAACTCTCAAAGCCTTCATTCCCCCATCCTCGTCCTTTCCCTTCCCTGAATTGGCAAAGTTTAAACTTAATAACGTGGAGCCTCGTGAAAAGGCTGAGGGAGGGCGGCCCGCTTTCCACGAATTACTAACTTTTGGATAAATACCCGAAGAGAGGGTCCCTGTATAAATTAAAATATTGCTCAGTCCCCCCCCCTTCCAGTCCACGTCCCAGTTTCCCTTTTTCCCTTTTGTATTCAAATGCCGTTCTCCCGGTGAGGCACTGATTATACAAATCACTTCCCTTATTACTTCCATAACTTCTCACTCCTTTATCCTACACCCTCAAACTCCAATTGACTAACTTTAAAACAGAAATCTAACTAATTATGGCTTCATTAATCCAGCTTGATGAACATTTTATTCTCTCCAAGCTTCATTTTGGACCCTCGAACTCCAGAAAAATCGCCTGTAATACCTTTATCGTACACCCTCAAACTCCAATTGACAGATATCCAACTAATTTTAGCCTCGTTAATCCAGCTTGATGAACATTTTCTTCTCTCCAGGCTTCATTTTGGACCCTGGAACTCCAGAAAAATCGCCTGTAATACCTTTATCGTACACCCTCAAACTCCAATTGACAGATATCCAACTAATTTTAGCCTCGTTAATCCTTGATAACCATTTTCTACTCTGCAGGCTTCATTTTGACCCTCGAACTCCAGAAAAATCGCCTGTAATACCTTTATCACCCTCAAACTTCAATTGATAGAAATCCAACTAATTATGGCTTCGTTAATCCAGCTTGATGAACATTTTATACTCGGCAGGCTTCATTTTGGACGCTCGAACTCCAGAAAAATCGCCTGTAATACCTTTATACTACTCCCTCCAACTTCAAATGACAGAAATCCAACTAATTATGGCTTCGTTAATCCTTGATAACCATTTTCTACTCTGCAGGCTTCATTTTGAACCCTCGAACTCCAGAAAAATCGCCTGTAATACCTTTATACTACTCCCTCCAACTTCAAATGACAGAAATCCAACTAATTATGGCTTCGTTAATCCTTGATAACCATTTTCTACTCTGCAGGCTTCATTTTGAACCCTCGAACTCCAGAAAAATCGCCTGTAATACCTTTATCCTACCCCCCTCAAACTCCAATTGACAGAAATCCAACTAATTTTAGCTTCGTTAATCCAGCATGATGAACATTTTCTTCTCTCCAGGCTTCATTTTGGACCCTCGAACTCCAGAAAAATCGCCTGTAATATCTTTATCCTACACCCTCAAACTCCAATTGACAGAAATCCAACTAATTTTAGCTTCGTTAATCCAGCTTGATGAGCATTTTCTACTCTGCAGGCTTCATTTTGGACCCTCGAACTCCAGAAAAATCGCCTGTAATACCTTTATCCTACTCCCTCAAACTCCAATTGACAGAAATCCAACTAATTTTAGCTTCGTTAATCCAGCTTGATGAACATTTTCTTCTCTCCAGGCTTCATTTTGGACCCTCGAACTCCAGAAAAATCGCCTGTAATACCTTTATCCTACCCCCCTCAAACTCCAATTGACAGAAATCCAACTAATTATGGCTTCGTTAATCCTTGATAACCATTTTCTACTCTGCAGGCTTCATTTTGAACCCTCGAACTCCAGAAAAATCGCCTGTAATACCTTTATCCTACCCCCCTCAAACTCCAATTGACAGAAATCCAACTAATTTTAGCTTCGTTAATCCAGCATGATGAACATTTTCTTCTCTCCAGGCTTCATTTTGGACCCTCGAACTCCAGAAAAATCGCCTGTAATACCTTTATACTACTCCCTCCAACTTCAAATGACAGAAATCCAACTAATTATGGCTTCGTTAATCCTTGATAACCATTTTCTACTCTGCAGGCTTCATTTTGAACCCTCGAACTCCAGAAAAATCGCCTGTAATACCTTTATCCTACCCCCCTCAAACTCCAATTGACAGAAATCCAACTAATTTTAGCTTCGTTAATCCAGCATGATGAACATTTTCTTCTCTCCAGGCTTCATTTTGGACCCTCGAACTCCAGAAAAATCGCCTGTAATATCTTTATCCTACACCCTCAAACTCCAATTGACAGAAATCCAACAAATTATGGCTTCGTTAATCCAGCTTGATGAACATTTTCTACTCTGCAGGCTTCATTTTGGACCCTCCAACTCCAGAAAATCGCCTGTAATACCTTTATCCTACACCCTCAAACTTCAATTGACAGAATTATTAATCTTGAACATTTTCGTCGCTTCATTTTGGACCCTCCAGAAAAATCAGCTGCAATAAAAGACGACTTTCAAATTCCAATCATCCTGAAAACCTTATTACAACTAAATATATGAAATGCGATAAGAAAATGGGATTTTATAAGAAAGAAGATCCCTCGTCGTGAGTGTGAAAAGCTGTGTAAGCAATAGCAAATGGTAAAGGTCTAAGTGTTACCACCTCGTTTTTTTTTCCCCTCCTGTTTCAATTGTTTCTATTATTGAGAGAACCCTAAAGTTAAATTACCGTGAGTGTATTTTCGGAGGCCCTTTTAAAAGGACGGGAGATTTTTCAAGTCGAACACCATTGATAAGAGCAGTTTAACGTAAATTTAACTCCTCTGTTTATCTTCGAAATGAACATTTATAAACATAAGTTGAAGGGTGGAAAGAAAAAGGGGAATTTCTATGATTTTCTGTTTAATATTTGAAAAGGTTTTATCTATATTTTCCTTGATAAAAAGGCGCCTAACAAAAATGAAAACACCGAGGGTGAAACCGCTATAGGGTGCCTTGAAAAGGGGAGATCTTAGACGAGGATATGCTACTCCTCAGGGAAAACGACTTTTATTTCTACATTTTTTCAGGGACCTTCGAAAACCTTTTAATTTTTTATCATAAAACGAGTATTTAAAGTCAAAAAAAATATTTAGGGAGAAAAACAATCTAAGTGGGCGAAGAGAGACTTAAGTGGTTCCTTTCGTATTTTTATGGCGTTAAAAGGAGGGGCTTGGGTATTAACGAGAAAGTAAGCCCTCAATACCCCTTCTAGTATTTAGATATGCTTCGTATGCATTATGTATGTGGGAACGTTAATAAGTTCAATTTCCAGACCGACAATCTTTGGGTGAAAACTTTGGGGTTTTTTTTTTCTTCCTCCTTTTCATGAGGACTAATGGAAGTTCAAAGCGACCGATGACTTTTTGGAAGACAATATGCAAACTATGGAGTCTTTTTAGGCGGAGCGTTGAATTCCTTATTCGGCCTCAAGGGTTATAAAAACTGAGTTCAACATCGTCGGCGATGTCGAAGAGGAAAAAAAAGTTCCACGGAAATTCGTCATTTCATCAGAATTCCAAGCCAAAAAGATGGTTTTTTGACCACTATTTTGCTTCCATTTTCAGCTTGTCTTCATCTCGCCTCTGGTCATTCTTTGCCCACCCTTCGAATCATGAAAAATATGAATGAAGTTGTTGGAGTTTTGAAAAGAGGCGGATTTCCAGCGTTTCGCCTCCTGTCGAATATGAAACTATCAATAGCGTACGGACAAAAGGCTACATTGTTACCTCGGTTTGTCATTCCCTCCCTGTTTACGGTCCTGAATCAATAGGGGGGGACAATAGTGGGGCCGAAGTAGCGAAATGCTAAGAACTCCCTCCAAGACCGATTATCCACGGCTATCCCTGACAAAATATTTGATGTCCAACGTTCAACAAAAGAAAGACTCTTTTTAATAGTGTTGACACTGACCTCATTTCCTTTATTCCGATTGGCGGAGGGGGAAAAAAATCGCATTTGGCAAAATATTTAGGGAGCGTAAAATACATCTCTTAGATTAAACATTTCCATTTAATTTAAGCTTCTCCTAATACTGCCAGAGGGGGGGTTTCATTTTGGATTTTATTATCAATTTAGTAAAATCTGAGGTAGTTAACTTGAATTTATGTCTTGGGCCATTAAGTCGAGATTAAAATCGGAAGGGGGTTGGCCCGGGAAGGCTTAGAAGTTGGGGCGAAGTCTTTATTATAAA